>MU876743.1:1642-17542 GCA_036418205.1 Ostertagia ostertagi
TTCCAAAAGTTTAAAAGCACATTCTTATAGAACTCGACGAGCTGAGTTCAACGCTTTTTTCAGATTTTGAAAATCTCAATTTTGAACCGAGTTATAACGAAAAAACGAAAAAAACGCGAATTCGCGTTTTTCGCGTGTTTTTGACGTTTTTTACGGCGAGTACCGTAACTTGGAGCAACCCTTAAAAAGTCAAAAACTCAACTTCTGAACTTCATCAGCGATGGCGCGTATGGACTTGCCCTGTTCCCTCATGTATATAATAGTGCCCAAATGGTTGTGGATTTTTTCGTACATCTACAATCAACGGGTAATCAAGAGAAAATAGAATGAGAGCGAGTAAATCGTGATTTAATCCTCAAAAATCCGCCAAAAATAATCTTGAGATCAGAACGAAAGCAAATAACTGAGATGTGGAGTGAGGTCGCGTTCGTATCTCTAGGCGCAAACCCCAGGAATCGAAGGTGTGTCCCAAGCCTGAAGTGCTAAAACTGCTGACCTTGCGCAACTCTCATGCTGTGTGGATGCGAATACATTCGATGATGCGTGATCATGATTGCAAGTGACATGCATAGCGTATGCTTGAGAAGATTAGGAATCAAGAACATATTTTAATCAGTACAAAGAATGAAAGTGCATCTCCGCAAGGAACAGGCCACATGTGCACACGCGCTGCAAAGGCACCTCCTCTATCTACCGCCCGCTCCTTCTCCCTTAATACCTCGTTGAGAATGACACTGTTGTTAGGGACGCTGTCGCAAAAACGACAACCGTGAAGGAAAGGCCCTGGGCAAATGAAGCTGTTCCTCAGGTTGTAGGAGTTACGAAATGTGTTTACTACAATGCAGCTTCTGTCAACTGGTCATGATCATATAACACCTTTCAATCGATTCTGCAACTTCGAGTGAAGGTCGGATGCATGGCCTATACCCAGACAAAATCGGATGATGACGATTGCCCCTTTATTGCTTATGTTGGAAGAATGTATTCTAGACACATTTCGAGCGTTGCCAACGAATTACACTGGGAAGGGAGCGGCTTTTTGAGCGGCCGAGAATCCCTCGATAGATCCTCGACGCAAAAAACTCCTCCACTAAAAAATGTAGAAGGAAGCTTAACAGACTGTTGAAGCCTCCGCTTTTCCAAAACTCTTCTTTTTTCAAGGTATTGCCTACCGCGTGCTGTTCAAATGGTTGGGAAATGGAGGAACTGCACCTTTTCATAGAGGGTTTAGATAACGACGGTTTTTTTTTCGAGAATTTCATTTCAATTTTCGGGAATTTTTCAGCAAATCTGACCCAGAGACAAATCGTGCCGCCGCTGCCGTTGAATCGGCCGTCGATCGTACACCCGGCCGCCGTGGATTTGCGCATCCTCTGTTTAGGGTGACCAAACCCTGTACAGAATTGAATCCGGAATTCAATCCAGGGACAATACTTGTCGTGTGTAGCGCCCTTTGCCACTGCACTGCATTCACCCGTTAGATAGGAGGAATTTGCGGCGCGAGAAACAGATAACCTGTACAACCAGGCCCTAATGGGGGAGCGAAAGAGAGCAGATCAAAACAAGGTTTCACTCAGTTCTTGGAGATTTCTAGCGACCAAAACTTGAATTTCATTACCTAACCTTGAAGCTCCGTATGACTGATAATAAATGATAGCTTCACAAAACACAAAAACAAAAGTGCTGAACTGTGGACAAAATCTTGGCCACAGATTTTGTCGAACTAACACTAGAGGTCATTACCAATATCAGGTTTAATCGAATAATTTTTAGAACGGTCCTTGAGGTCTAGTTTTTGTAAAAAAAAAAAGTAAGTCATTTATTCAACGTCTTATTAGGCACAAAATAAGAGAGCTAAGAAAGGAAACAAGTTCACAGCGCCATGCTGTAGGAGAAAATGAGGAACTGTGGTATAGAAACCTAGGCCGCTGAATTGTTTCCCGTCCACATCCCGCTGGGGAGGTTCTAGGAAGAATTATTTCACCCAGGTAATCGACAAAGAGGGAACGAAGCTACGTAACACGAAGCTGCTGATCGTTTTCGAGTCAACTCATATTGTTCTATTTGAGCATTACTGAAGAGACAAGGCGTGGCAGGAGTGCGATAGCGTCAAATAACTAACAATTTAAAATTGTTGAGTAAAGAATAAGAGGTGGTTCGTTTCGCCTCTTACTCAGACGAACCACTTATTGTTTCTGACAACCCATAATGTATTATGGGTGGACAAAAACAATATGTCAATGAAAGGATACAGTGTTAGTAGAGATGATGAATTGTTAGAAAGTAAAAGTGAGAAGAAAAAATGTTTTTGTCAACCCTTGAGGCTCATCAGTGAGTAGGGTTGCCAAAAACAGTTAAAAGGAAGAAGTGGTGATTAATAAATAAATAAAGAGGAGGTAAGTAAGTAAAGAAGAACAATGAGAAACAATGAGAACAACCTAACAACCAAAAACGACAAAATAAACGACGACGACGAGAATAATGAAAAAATGAGAAACCACTGTGTTAGAGTGCAATATTAGGACAATATCGAAAAAACTACGTTTGATACTCAGGGCGCCCGTCAGCGAATCCTTTATTTGTAATGGGGCAAATTATTTATGCATGTTGATATGTGCACAATGTAAAAGGAGGAAATAGGGCTGATCGTAACTAGAATAGCAGTGTGTAGAGGGAATATAAGAATACCATTGGAAAAAGAATAAAGACCGGTAGACTAACATAACTAATATGTTAAAAGATATAACAGAAAATATTATATAGTTTAGCTAAACAGAAACAATGGAAACAATAAAAGGCTAATTATTAACGATATTTTCAACCAATACGGAGATAGCCTTAATATTATTATCAAGAGCAAACTTATAACTGATGAACTTGTTACGATATACACATTGTACAACACTGGCTAATATGAACTCTCTGTTATAACCATTATGAAGAAGGATGTCTATCATCTCAATGAGTTTTATATTAAAGTTGTCAAAGGTGCTACAAGTGTGGATTTGCGCATCCTCTGTTTAGGGTGACCAAACCCTGTACAGAATTGAATCCGGAATTCAATCCAGGGACAATACTTGTCGTGTGTAGCGCCCTTTGCCACTGCACTGCATTCACCCGTTAGATAGGAGGAATTTGCGGCGCGAGAAACAGATAACCTGTACAACCAGGCCCTAATGGGGGAGCGAAAAGAGCAGATCAAAACAAGGTTTCACTCAGTTCTTGGAGATTTCTAGCGACCAAAACTTGAATTTCATTACCTAACCTTGAAGCTCCGTATGACTGATAATAAATGATAGCTTCACAAAACACAAAAACAAAAGTGCTGAACTGTGGACAAAATCTTGGCCACAGATTTTGTCGAACTAACACTAGAGGTCATTACCAATATCAGGTTTAATCGAATAATTTTTAGAACGGTCCTTGAGGTCTAGTTTTTGTAAAAAAAAAAGTAAGTCATTTATTCAACGTCTTATTAGGCACAAAATAAGAGAGCTAAGAAAGGAAACAAGTTCACAGCGCCATGCTGTAGGAGAAAATGAGGAACTGTGGTATAGAAACCTAGGCCGCTGAATTGTTTCCCGGCCACATCCCGCTGGGGAGGTTCTAGGAAGAATTATTTCACCCAGGTAATCGACAAAGAGGGAACGAAGCTACGTAACACGAAGCTGCTGATCGTTTTCGAGTCAACTCATATTGTTCTATTTGAGCATTACTGAAGAGACAAGGCGTGGCAGGAGTGCGATAGCGTCAAAGATGCCGCTTGGTGCCATTACTAAAGTTTACACGTCCGCTGGCAAACAATGATAAAGTAAGAGGAGCTAGAGGATGCGCCACGCATTTGATACCCATCCTGGATCGTTATAATAGTGTTTGTCGGCGTAAATAATGGTTTTGTCAACCAAGGTCAGGGCGCGTTCTTCTCCAGCTTATATCTCAATAGCAATTAGCTTTCAGTATCTGAACAAGGAAAGTAGTCCCTGTAATATATGCATCGTAATTATGTGTAGCGCTCAGCTATGGCTTGAGTCATAAGTTAATGATTCTGCTGAATAAAAAAGAAATGAAAGTAAATGAAAACATTCGGTGCTGAACATTCCTTTTGGGAAGTGTCACGCATTCTACTTTTACTCAGAGCATATGGTTTTAACCAATAGAATAAGCTGATTAAGCTAACATACGCATAATGAATGTGGATACCGAACTGACTGATGATGAAAGAGAAGCGAAGCGAACCGAACATAAAGTCCTTACGACGGAGACGAGAAGGACGAGGAGACGAATAAGACAGGAAGGCCTGCGTGGTATGAAGGGACATCACTCCAGGATTCGATCCGTGGGCCGCAGGTGTGACAGCAGCACCTCTTCCCACTGCCCCAACTCTGACATACACTGGTTTTTTCTCTTGAGCATTTGATGTAGTATCTCTTAGTATTGTGCTGTCCCGGAGCCTCATCAGGACCTAAATTTGTTATAACACAGAGAAGCTCCAAAAGTTTTATTCCAAAAGAATTCCAAAAGTTCACAAAAGTCCAAATACTCCAAAAACAAGCCAAAAAATTAAAAGAATTCCTTTTTAAACTTCCGCGATATTTCGGTGTAACACCTTCGATTTTATTTTCCTGTTTTCTCAAATCACGCTAACCGCATTCAAATGACATTTCGTTCTGCTTGCAATTTGGATGCGTGGCGCGCGCAATAAGTGAGCATCTCCATTCAATGACCAAGTCCAGCAAGAAATTTGAAAAAAAATGAGGAACAAGGAGGACAAGAAAGTTTAGAACAATCCATCACACCCATCACGAAGGAACGACAGGTGAGGGAGGTATGGAATAAGACCGCGCTCGTGTCCTGATTCCGCGCAGTTTTGAGAACCTGAAGCGCCAAGCCGGCTGGCCTTGCATGACCCTCATATCCGCGCGGATGTATATAAGCTACGAAAGGCCGACAGTACATAAACTAAGAACTAAACTATGTCCTTCTACCTGGTATTTTTTCTGCATAGCCGGACCACCGGTGTTGTGTCTGCTTCTTCGGTGACATGTGGAGCTCAAGTGGGAGACGTGGCTAAGGTTCGATGGGAAGGCCGCAGCTACAAAGCAAAGGTGTCTATGTGAGTTCTTTTCCTATCTAGCCATCCCAACATTCTTTTTAGGTGCTGTTCATAGGACACAAAGAGCTGTGCGAAATGAAGTCCGCTTCGGTTACCACAGATGGGGAACTGGTGGAGGATTCATTTGATGTCTCAAGTGTCAGCGTCCCTGCTGCCAGCCCCCGTCAAGAGATTTCAAGGGAGAGCACTCCTGGGCAGGCCGCTGAGATACGAGAGCTAATCACGAGAGTGATTGAAGTATCTGAAAGCAACTGTTTGTTGAGGGACACGATGTTAAGGATGTACTGTTGCGGGTTGCTTTTTCAAATGTTTCAGTGAGGTCGATTCATTCAGGAGTTCGATGATCGCTTCACTAACTCAACAGCAGGCAAGGACGGACGAGATGTTAAAGGAACTCCTGAAACGGATCCCGGCGAAGTGCTCTGACAGTGAGCTCAAATACTCCTGATGAAGGAAAATTTTTTAGGAGATTCCCTCAATCTCTCTTCAGGTACAATGGAGTACTCGTACGCCAGCGCGAAGACTGTTGCGAATATACGTCAAATCAAAGGAGAGAACCGCACCGGCTTCGCGCTTGCTTTAGAATTGATAGTTTACAGGAATGACTTAGCAGAGCTAGAAATTCCAGTGGACCAGCGCGTCCGGTCTTACGACCGCGTGTTGTTCATACAGGAGGTATGATTTAAGAAGCATACATAAACCGCACACTTCATTCATATTTTTAGTGCGTGTTCAAATACTACGACGTACCTGATCGCCTCCAAGTTGACGTGTGGAAAACAATCAAGGAAGCTCTCAACAGCAGGGTGAGACGCCGCAGAAAAGCGCTACGAGATGGAAGACCAGTTTTGAATCCGGGAGGGTCCCACGAGGACGAGTTACTCTATGACATGATCCCTTTTGATTGATTATTGTGCACGGCATCTTAGCTGTTCGATTAAATTTTAGTACGGTTGGATTCGAATACATTTTTACGCAAACCATGAAGGAAAGTGGTTCGTATGCCAGTTCGGCCGTTCTTGGCAACACATCTCATCAACCTCCTAGTTGACCCAATGGATCAGGCCGAACGATTCGCTGTCCTAGCAGTCTCTTCACGCGATGGGAGCGTCCGGCTATCTCAGCTTGGGATAATTGTCCCTTTCTTTCAGTGCTCTATGCTTTGGGAAACTGAAGTGACTCTGCTCAGCATTTCAAGCAAGAGGGTGTCTCGAAGAGAGGTGATAACACCGCGAGGCATTGGCCGTGCATCTGTCCAGAGCGCAGGCTAATTACGAGGTCAACGAGCAATTGGTCGCAATGGCCAGTTATAAAAAGAATAAGAGAGCGTAGTCGAGAAAAAAAATCAAGTTTTCGAGAAGTAAAGTGTATATTGTCAAGTGCAACTCACCGTGTTGAGTAAGGCTGTGTAAATTGAGACGATGGTTCTGTAATCTCTATCCGTGTACAGTTCTTCAAAGTTAGAGGTACTGCCTCTTGTGTTTTTCATCAGAACGCTTTTTCGTAGGTAATTATTCTATTATATGAACCAAGATGACATGCTCTCATGATTATCTCTTCATCCGAGATGTGCTGGCCCTTCTGTGGTCATTTATCCGGACTATGACGTAATATGCTTCCAAAGTTCAGAAATGTCGTAAATTTAAAAAAATTGGCTAGCATCGAGGCTGGCTGGGAACATGAATGAAAGTACATCAGAAAAGATGTGCGTGCGTCTAGTGAACTGCTATGCACATAAACATGGGATTCCAACGAGTGGTGTCCTGCATTGAGGACAAAAATCAATTTCAAAACAGCTTACAAGGTTAAGCTGGTGACCTACTTAATAAAACCCAACACATTATATATCCTCGGACTCGCCGTAGAGAGACGTATCCATAGGAGTTTAAATTTTTTTGTTTCATTCGCTTTCAGCGGAGTTATGGTAGTGCGACGGTCTTTGATAGGTGCGACTGGTCAATCACCGTCATTTTTTCACATTCTGTGAGCGGTATTGTGTGAGGGCGGAAGTGGTGTAGTGACAAGTGGCGCGCTTACCACGCGAGCGGTCCGGGGATCAAATCCTGGGTCGTGAGTCGCCCGGGCCAACCAAGCCTTCCATCCCTCCGGGGTCGGTTAATTGGTACCAGACTTGTCTGGGAGGATAAAAACACTGACTTGTACATCGGCTGGCCCCGCAAGTCATTGTATAGGCCACATCGCATTCAAACGCCACTACGAATGTACAAATGGAAGTAGAATGCGTGCCGCATCCCAAAAAGGGATTGATCAACGGCAAATGCTTTATCCTTTATCCTTTTTAAGGGTACTTGCTCGCAAATGAAGCGATCAGCAGCGGGGAAAGTTGTTTAAGTTCATCGCAAAATTAGATTGTTAGAAGATTATCTGCTTTTATTTGACCACAGCAAGTTTCGAGTTCTTCAAGATAAATCTCTGGCTAATCTAATACATTTTATAGAATGATGTATAGAATGATCTTCTTCGGATCATTACCAACTTGGAGCGTGAAATGAGGTGGCTGATTAAACCCTCAAACATTCTCAGTAAACGAAGTAAGCGATATACGCTGCGTCTCCTAATTATACAGTCATCTAAAAATTCTTCAAAATCTCGAATTCCACAAAGTTTCTGGAAAAATGTCCAACAGGAAAACTGTGTCAAATTTGGTCGCGAATTCGAAAATCAACACAAAATTCCAGGTTGAAAAATGCGAAAAAATTTTATCCTAATTTTTCCAAAAAGGTCGCTTTTCCAACGTCTCCAAATGATACAGCCACCCCGTGTTTCTTCGTTGCATTTCATTTCTGCTCGATGAAGATTGGCGCCTAAATCAAGCGCCAGGTGGTCACATTGCGCGAGAGTCGAAACTACGGAATGATCAGCAATTTCTTTCTAAGTCCTGTATGAAATGGAACTTAGAAGGGCTCCCGACGTATTCTTAGCCTCTAGGTTGAGAAAAACGCGACATTATGAGAGCAGCACTGGCTTTCACCAAAACGTGTTCGGAAGTTGAGTCTTCTTCAAAACTTAAGCTCTTACTGGATAAAGCTCCAAGATCTTTATTAAGTGGAAAGTGAAAAAGACGGCGATTTTGAAAAGAAACCGTCGCGAAAAACGGAGTCATTTTTGCAGGGAAGTCTGACCAAGCCAACCGGAGCAGGATCCATTTTCGGCCTGTTCTGTTTTACTTCTTATCTGCTTTACCTTCAAATTTTTCCTCGCTAATAGAAAGCATTCCTCCAGACGGAACCATCTGGAGCGAAACGTTAAAAGAACGGCAGAAAAGAAGTAAAACAGAACAGGCCAAAAATGGATCCTGCTCTGGCTTGGCCAGGCTTCCCTTGCAAAATGACTCGGTTTTCGAGACGGTTTCTTTTCAAAATCACCGTCTTTTTCACATTCCGCTAAAGAACGATCTTGGAAATTATTTATTGCATACCCAGCACTATCCAGTAGGAGATTAAGTTTTGAAGAAACTCAACTTCCAAACCCCTTGGTGAAATTTGGTGCTGTTCTCATAATGTCGCGTTTATCTTAATCAAAAAGCAAAGAATAACGTCCGGAGCCTTCTAAGTTCCATTTCCTACAGGATTCAAAAAGAAATTGCTAATCATTCCGTAGTTTTCGACTAAATTTTGGCGCAATGTGACCACTTGGCGCTTAATTTTTCTTTTTTGTGACGATTTCCCCTTTTGTCGTGTGTCACATGGGTTTCTGGCTGCCAAATTCTCGATGAAAAGGTGACATCACGTGTGCTCAAAGATGTTCTTGAATCGATGCCACGTTAATGCCACGTCAATTTCTGCAATTGCACAATTTCTGGTTATTTGAAGGCGAGGGTATATGACCATGTCAGCTTCAAATTCGGCGTATTGCCACTGGAACAGTGCGAGTTTCTGGAGAGAGAACAAAATGGAGAAACCAGGGACGCGTCGCCAGGACCTTTTTCGATAACTACATTCATAGCCCCAACTTCTTCCTTAATAAAACTTCAGCATTGTTGTAATTATAACGATATATTTCTGCGAGGTTGTTAGGTGGAAACTCATTAGCGGACGACGAGATCGTCCGCGTCGAAGGTCCAAACATGTCTCAAGATTTGAGAAATGCCCTTTAACTGCTAAAGGCCTCCTCTCCCTAGCGTTATCGACGGACGTTCGACGGAACAAGCCAAAATCCCGAACGAAGGATTTACTCACAGTCCATACCGAGACAGGGTGAATATCGGTCGAGGAAATCCTCGACAGGGGGGTCGTACCTGTTGGGCTGGTCCATGGGGGGTCGTACTCTTGGGGGTCAGTAACAGAAGTGGTATCATGGTGCAGATAGGTAATAGGGTATAGCGCAGCAGAAAATGAAAACATCCGAAAAAAAACATGATATTAAATTTTCTTTGCAGGTTCAGTCGCTCCATTCCTCCACCTTCATGAGAGGGCGTATTTGAAGGCAGTACAAAGAATGAAAGTGCATCCCCGCAAAGAAGAGTGCCACATGTGCGCACGCGCTGCAAAGGCACCTCCTCCGCCTATCACTCGCTCCTTCTCCCTTAATACCTCGCTGAGAATGACGCTGTTGTTAGGGACCCTGTCGGAAAAACGACAACCGTGAAGAAAAAGCGCTGGGCAAATGAAGTTGTTTTTTAGGTTACAGGAATAGCACAACACACTATGTCTACTACAATACAGTTTCGTTCGAAGGTCCCCATCATATAACACCTTTCAATCGATTCTGCAACTGTGAGTGGAGGAGGGATGCATGGCTTATACCAATACCAAATCGGATGATGACGATTGCTCCTATTCTTATTGTTTGCGTTCAAAGATATTGTTCTAGACACATTCCGAGTGTTGCCAACGAGTCACACTTGCAATGGTGAATGAGGGAGCGGATTTCCAGGTGGCCGGATCCGACCTCGATAGATCCTCGACGCAATTATCTCTTCAACCAAAAAGCTGTAGAAGAAAACTAAACAGACCATCAGGAAGCGCAAACCTTCCGCTTTCCAAAACTATCTTCCCTTTTTCAGGATCTTACAATATAAGAGATATATTGCTCTTGAAGTGGCAAAAACTCGCGTGAAAATTTCGGCCTCCTCGACATTTACTCGACGAAATTTGAGAGACCCTATCTTTCTGCATGGAAGGCTTCCAGAGCAATTTCAATGCTTGTTGGAAACGCGAAATCCAGCTCTATCTAACTCTACCTCAAGCTGCTTCAAAGGTTGTGAAATGGAGGAATGCAACCTTTTCATCGAGGGTGTAGATTCGGACGTTTTTTTTTGAAATTTCGGCAAATCTGACCCAGTGACAATCGCGCCGCAGCTGCCGTTGAATCGGCCTTTGATACACTCGGCTGTTTTGATATACTCAAGCAAGAATCAAGATTGAATCGCAACCCCGTGTCTTCAGGATTTCTGTGCGTTTCTGAACGAACCTCGCCTTGAGGTCACACAAAGTTAATGCCTCTTTCCTCGAGTCGATATTTCAGTAAATACACAAAAGTATGCAGCGATGGAAGACGTGCATAGATGACAAGATGAAGCGTCCTTAGCATTATTTTGCAGAATTTTTTTGATTTGTTTTGCAGGATTTATTTTAATTGAATTAATTTGCTCTGTTAGAGGGGGTCGTGCCAGGATCTCGATTTCGGGGGGGGGGGTCGTACCTCTGCGACCACGTACTCGACACGATTTTCACCCTGCCCGGAGTAGAACAGCGCCACCCCACGTTAGTTATGCTCAGTAACTGAGACTTTTCCTGCACAGAAAGTCTGAGTTACATACCATAACAAAAGCTGGGCACAAAAGCGTTCGAAAGACCGATTCAAAGAGAAGATATATCGGTCGCAAAACAAAGAAACTGCGTCAAAGAAGGGAGGGTTACCGAGAAGGGCCCCCACTTTGAACATAAGTCGTTAGAAAATAAGCTGCATCCGAGCGGGAACTAATGGCACACTCCTATAGATGGATGGGGGCATAGAAGAAGCTCCTGAGGCTTTCATTCACTTTCTCCCATCTTTCGATAAAATTTGCCTAATAACCTGTTGATGTTGCGAATTTCGTGCTCAAACTCGCATGTACAGTATATGCTCGCGGCCCTTTAATAATGGGACTCGGAGGCGCTTCTGTTGGATTCCTCCACAACGATAGCTTTAGTTATAAATGTGTTTATCCTTTGTCCTGGGTTTGATCAATATTTTCATTTAGGTTTTGCCCTCAGTATGTCGTCTGAAGAGAGCGATGGCGACTATCAGGAGCAACGGGAAGAGGAAGAGGAAGAGGTGTGGTCATGTCGACACTTGTTTGGTATTAATGTTCATGAATCAGTTTCGTGGGATTTAGGCGGTGAATAGTGGATCTGGCTCTGAAAATGGGTCAGGAAGTGAGGACGAAGCACCGAAAAAGAAGAATAGAAAGAGAAAGGTAATTTGTCTGCTTGTCGTGGATATTGTGACAGTATTCGTCGCTTTACTAATTCAGATTAATTCGGAAAGTGAGGAGGAAGGGTCTGGCGATGACAGTGAGAATGAAGAAGATTCGGAAGGCTCACCTAGGAGTTCAAAAAAGCGTTCGAAAAAGAAACGGGTAATACTTCCTTTTTACATGTTTGTTTTCGCAATTGTCTTTTTCCGCAGCTCGATTAATTTAGCGATGCATAGCCCTTGTTGTGTATTGCTACCTTCTTTCCTGTGAGACACATTGCTTTGAAAAAAAGAACTCCGAAGTCCTAGGGGTTATTCGTTTTGTTGGTGTTGCTATTTACTGCTTCGGAAGTTTGTGTTGAATCGGCAATAAGCTAAACTGAGCAGAATTTTCGGTCTATTAGTAGGCCATTTTTCATTTATTCTTTCGCAAACCATATTCTTTGCCAAGCTCGTAAGGAGTTTGAACATAGCAACATTTATCGATGTTCAGAAGGATCGTCGTCCTCGTGGATCCGATTTCATTTTACAAGATGTTGATGTGGACGATGAAGAACAGGATGAGGATGACTGGGACGACGAAGAAGATCCGAGCTCTCGAACCAAACGAAAAGGAGGAAGTTGGTTGATCGCATCGCAAACGGTTATCCTTGTTTTCTACTAACGAAGTTCGATTGCAGGCTGAAAAGTACATGAAGCAGCTTGATGCAGAGAGAAGACGTAACGAAAGAAACAAATTTGCGTGAGTTTGCTTGAAAATCTCTTCATCTAGCTTGACTATTTCGTAGTCACTTTTAGGAATATGAATGAAGATGAGATTGGTCGATATTTCGAGAATAAGTATAAAACGCAACCAATAAGAGACCTTGTTGAGGAAGATTCTGCAATAGGTAAAGTTTGAACGTCTATATGGTCATTTATTGGAAACGAATTGCTCGTTTTCAGACGATATATCTCAACATGGACTTTTGCCATCAACAAAGGATCCAAATCTGTGGATAGTGAAGTGTAGGATGGGCGAAGAAAAGCTGGTTGCTTTGCAACTAATGCGCAAATATTTGGCTTTTGAGAAACAAATGAGGTTTCGTAGCTCATGTATATTGTATGGTTCTTTTGGATTGCACGTATTTCAGCCTTTGCTAATCAAGTCCATCGTCGTTAAAGAAGGTCTGAAAGGTAATCTATATCGAAGCCTTCAAACAATCGCATGTCGCCAGCGCAATTAATGGCGTTTCCGCTTTGAACCAGTTCAACGTGACGGTATGAGAACCGTTTTTTCTTTTTCGTTTGTTATCGTTCAACCAATATTTATTTCCAGTGTCCCCCGATCAAAGAATGGTAGCTACTTCGTGGTTTTGTAAGATGTCCCCGTGGGTTGAAAGTACTATAGCGTTCCGGCTCAGACCATGTACAAAGATGACCTTGCAGGTATCATGTTTCAACTATGTTGCGGTTTTTCGAACGTTCAAGGAGTTTTTTCTATGCTTCAGGTGGATTGGGTGGATGTGGCTCAAAGTAAAGTGAACCTACGTATTGTTCCTAGAATCGATTACACGAGGATGAGAGGAGCTCTGCGAACTGTCTGTTCTATATTCATTTGACATCGGGTCTGAAACTTTGAATTATTAGTTATTCAGGAAGCAGATCGTAACCATAAGGTGACGTCGTCCTATGCCTCGACTTTTCGACCTGGACAGAATCAAGTAACTATTCTTGCTGTGCTTTAAGGTATTTGTCTAATTGTCATGATTCGACGTGATGTGTTTTTTCCAGGGAAATCGGAGGAGAAGTTACGAATGACGGCGACTTTGTTATCTTCGAGGGGAACAGTTACAGGCGTGGTTTCCTTTATAAATCCTTCCCGATGAATGCAATAGTAAGTCATAAAGAATTTCTCATGCAGTGTGCGTCAACTAAGTGATGATTTTCAGATTGCTGAAGGTGTTAAGCCGACCCTAGCTGAACTGGAACGCTTCCAAGACACTAGCGAGGATCTAAAGAAAGAGTGTAGGTTTCGCGCTTACGCAGTTGCTTGTATTGTATTAGGAAACTAGACGAATCATAGAACCCTTTCAAATGCAAAATGCTGAATCGTTCTTGTTTTTTTATCAAGATATTTTTTGAAGCTGTCAAGTCATAATATTAGGAGGGAAATGAGCCACTGTGAGCAGCTTAGAAGTTTGAAGAGCTCGTCGGATATCTGTTTGAGTTAATTACCCTCTAGTAAGCAGTAGCTTAGGTTCCATTATACTTAAAGGCAAAAAGTGATGTGTTTGCTTTTATCAGATCTTAAAGCGTGACGAGCATTACTAATGAAAAGACGTTCGAAATGGTAACAATTCCTATCGTTTCTTGGGAAACTGCTCTGCAACCACTTCCAAATTAATGTGGTTGTCGATCTAAATTATGTCGGGCTTCGAAACTTCTGTAGAAATGCACATTTTCTCATCCTCCGTGAAAATGGAGGTTGGCGGAGAGGAGAGGCCACTTCTTGCTATCTTATTCTAAGAACTAGAAAGCACTCTCGGGCTCTAACAATAAGAATAAGGATAATGGGGAACGAATCATAGTGTACTTTTGATAAGGAGCGATGGTGTTCTACTTCTCGTAAATGCTGCCCATACCCTCTTTAACTTTGCGTTTAGTCATCCACCCTGGAGCTCCTCTACCCTTTGAGTCAGGCAAGGAAGCCCATACTTTGGTTCAGGACTTTCTGAGCAATTGCAGGCCGGCTTGCGGAATTCCTTCAGGAATATTTGCACACTCACCGATACTTATCAGGAATATACATAATTATTTTTAACCCTTATCTTCTACATTTTTATCTACTTCCCCGATATATGGTGCTCTTCAACAGTAATGCCCCTTTTTCGGCCGAAATTCGGTTAAGTAACTTCTAAATCCATCAAAGGGGAACTGTAATGACAGCCGCGACTGTATTATATATAAGCTTTTCTACAGGCATGTTTAGTTCGCTATATCGCATCATATTTCAGCATAACAGTTTTATTTGCTTTTTTCTCCACTCATGAAACTGATTTCTTCACTAGTGCTATTATTTTTTTTGTGGTCTTAAGTTATATTTCTTATTATCGTCATTCATTTTGTTTAGTAGAATCTACCACTGTGAAGGACAACTCGCACTTCTTCGCACCTGGCGATAATGTGGAAGTAACTGAGGGAGAGCTGGTAAACCTCCGTGGTAAAGTTGTTAGCGTTGATGGACCCAAGGTCGTTATGCTACCTGATCACGAAGATTTGAAGGTAATACATGTGTCACCTACGATATTCTTCGAAAATATTCTCGTATTTCTTCTCTTCAGCCCTAATCAATTTTTGAAAGTTTTAGGAGCCGCTTACTTTGAATATATCGGAACTGCGGAAATATTTTCGACCTGGTGATCATGTCAAGATGATTTCTGGTCGCTATGAGGGAGATACTGGTCTCATTGTGCGAGTAGAGCATAATCTCGTAGTTGTGTTGAGCGATCTCAGCATGGATGAGGTATTGCTTGGTATTCTTTTAGCATTGCATCCACATCATTCGATTGTTGTAGATGAAAGCGCGACCTCGAGATGTACAACTCTGTGCGGATATCACCACTGGAGTTGATTCTTTGGGGCAGTTCCAGTTTCATGATCTTGTTCAGCTTGACCAACAAAATGTTGGCGTCATCGTGCGTCTTGAGAAAGAAACAATGGAAGTTCTTAACCAACATGGAAAGGTCTTTTTCAAAAGTATTTCTTTATTTAAGGGACGGTGAAATGTAACATGGTGTTTTTGTTATTCCCTCTCTAGAGAGGCATGAGGTCCATATCGGTTTCCAGGTTCTTCGTGTGAAACCGCAGTCGATTCAAGGGAAGAAAGACACTCGACATTCGCAAGCTCTTGGATAGTCAACAAAATCCAATTCAAAGCAAGGACATGGTCAAAATCATTGATGGTCCTTTTGCGGTATGCTATTTCCTCCATTGCATTTTTAACTATTCATTATTGTTGTGCTTTGTACCATAGCATACCTGACTATTTTCTTCTACGGCTGGGATTGAAGTGAAATGAGAAAACCGCAAGGTTTTTTTAAGTGTGGTGAAGTTTGACCTACTTTAATGAGTCATTAGTTATGACAAATGGCTCGAAAGCTAAATTCCGCGCAGCATTAGACTCCGAATCAAATTGTTGTTGAGAAGACACAATATCATTCATTGGAAACCTAGAAAAAACTTTTCGGTGGGGAATTTGCCTACTATAAGGTCTTTTCCTCCTTTGTCTTGTGTTTTTGCTAGCATTTTTATTTGCTTTGCACAAACCAAGCACCGAAGTAGGTTTTGCGTAGGGTTATGTGACTACTTAAACTCTCCTTCATGTT
>MU876800.1:0-14664 GCA_036418205.1 Ostertagia ostertagi
AGTTCTGCAGCCATTTTACTCGGTAGACCCTTTGCTATAATTTGTCACTTTCTCGATGAGCTGGATAAGTTCTCCGAAGGGTTATGGTTCAAAAACCAACATTAGGCTGTAACGACCTCTGCCGGGGTCCTCTCCAGAACACTGGAGCTCAAGAGATTGGTTAATTTGACCCCTTTCTTATTGGCGAAGGTTCGTGGATTCTAACAGTCTTTACTTCATTCACAAATGTTCTGTTGAGTCGAGGTAAAAGCGTTTGAAATTCAAGGTCGAAAAGCGCAAGAACGTTTACTACTTTGGCGTAACCGCAAATGCCCCATTTGCCTTGAGCCGCGCAGTATTTCGGTAGATCGTACGGCTGGTCGAACTATCAGAAAACGGTTTGAATGTAGTCGCAGGAAGTGCCGTAGAAGCTGGGAGCAGAATTGGATTCTATAAAAATACGTTCTTCGAACAGTTGAGGAGTACGAATTGCAAGAAATTCTTCTTGGCGTCTTACTTTTTCGTAAACGACCTTAGGCAGTGTGAAGCATCGCGCGCTGTCGTGTCAAGTGAGCAGCAAAACCATGGTGCAGTGGGATCAGTGGTTCAGGGATATAATTGTGGAAAGTTTTTGCAGCGAGAAAAACCCATCAAAATCGGAGGGCCGGGAAAAACTGTCCAAGTAGACGAGACGTATATTGTGAAGCGGAAGTACAATCGAGGGCGAATAGTGCGAAGCTCGTGGCTCGTAGGGGGTATCGAAGACTCGGTTCGTTCGAGAAGGATGTTCATTGAAATTGTAAGCAGTCGTGAGTGCGCCATACTAGACGAAATAATGCTTCGAAATGTTCACCTTGGAACTGTGATAAGAAGTGATTCTTGGCGCGGCTATTCCAACTTGGGCAATATTGGTTACGTTCATGAGACCGTTAACCACTCACTCAATTTCGTGGACCCTCGGAGCGGCGTACACACTCAACGGATAGAGGCGCTATGGTCACAAGTCAAGCGAGGTATAAAGAAGAAAAATGGTTTAAAAAAGCAGTTATGGACGGATCATTTCATAGAAGCTGTCCGGAAATGGCAGAAAGCTCACGAGTCGCAATTTTATTCGCTGTGGAAGCTGATCGCTAAAAAATACCCCATTCAAAACAGGTGAGCACTAGTTTAAGATAGTCCTGGGGTAAGGCATGCAATTTCCTTTTTTAGGTGAAATGCGTTTGGATGCGTGTCAACTAATACGCTACTTTCGGTCTCACATTCAGTTATTGGAGAGAAAGTACGTACTCTTCATCACTGTTCCATTTCATTTCGTTTTTCCTATGTTTAATCATTGTCGTTCAGGTTTCACATTTGTACGAGCCAACTGCGACCGTCTTGGATCAGCTCACATTACGGCATATCTGGATTTTCGGTGCAGCGTCACAAATCATGGGAATACTTCAGTCCTGCACGTTTCACGAAGTCTGCGCCGCGTGTGGAAGCATCTTAATGAAGCTAATTCGTTGTTTTGGCGTAATGCGGTTCTAGGGGGACCAAACGTCGCCACGGCGTGCGTCATATTCACCGCCTTCAGTGAATAATCCATTGCACGAAGGTGTATTGTAGCTGTCTAAGCGAGGAGGGGTGGCGCCATCACTTGACATGCGTTGAAATAGTGTGTTTAGCGGAGTCACGATTATTCGCAGTAGAACGTGCTTGTGGAGGCATCTGGTACTTCTCCCAGCCGCAGACCCATTTTTACTATATCGCATAGCTGCTGTGAGTTCAAAAAATGTTGTTCCAAAAGGTTCAAATGTTGTTGTTGCTGTTTCTGTTATGCGAATATGCTGTTATATGTTGTTCGTGTTCTTTGTTCATGAATGGTTCTGAACATACCTGTTATCTACAGCCTATTTCATCACGACCAGACACATGGTTTTGGGAAAAAAGCAATGAAAGAATGAGTAAAAGTCTTATGTTAAGTAAGGGTGAGTGTGTAAATGGAATAGTATGCACTTAGTGGAATACTAATTGTAAGGCCAAGCCTATCAAAGAACATCATGATGGCACAGTGTGCATGCGTGAGACCTGCCAAACAGAACTATGAAACGCCAATTTCTCTACCCTCACGTACTCACTCCATTAGTAGACCCGGAGAACCGAATGGATATTGATTATCGATCTTACGGCTTCTCTTGGCGCCAAGCCAAGTCGACGCACTTTTTGCGCCTACCGTAATTCTAAAATACGGGCGTGCCCATCGCACTTATATTGCACCAAACAAAGCAGTCAGTGATCCAGATATATGAACAAAGCAAGAGAAACAACCTGAAACCTGAGAAGGGGCCCCGTTTTCTCTCTTGATCTGCGCGTTAAGCGTGTCCCATCGATGATGACCTTGATCAAAATTATCATCAACGCTAACGCTCTCTCTGATAGACGGCGTGAATCAGACAGCGAGGGATTGGGCCCGCAGCGGCGGTAGCGGTGCGGTGGCGGCCATGTTGGTCGCCGAGAGCATATCCTGGGAATGTATGTGGGAAGGCTGTCCGCCTGACTTTCCACTAGGCGTGCTCATCGTGGAGCTTCTTGTAATGGAATCCTTCTTCAAAACTCGTCAGCAGTGGGCAAGCCCCAGGTTCACTAGTAGGAAGAGCGCCGCGAATGAAAGGGTTGAGTAGTACCAGCAGGGGTTGTGTCAGCTTTATCGCACAAAATGCGCTAATCGTTAGAATCAGAATTGAGGCAAATATGTGAAGAACTCTGTTAGGAGTTTCATACTACTGTAGACGGAGCTTTCGTGCACCCCTCCTTTGGAGTATTACCATTTGTCAATCTTCCTTTTAGCCACTCGTCATGCTTCAAGTGTGTAGTGAGCCATGAAACTTCTTCCAATGTTTGTGATTGATTGATTTAAAGCGGAAATGCCTAGCGACGCAATCCCTCCTTCCTGGTCTGCTTTCTGGGAAGTTATTCTGTCGTCACCGTTCTTCTAAGAACCACGCTTGTGTTCTGCGGTCGAGATTTCAGGTATGAAAAGTTTTGCACTTTGTGCTACCAAAGTCGACCCCTCGATACATATGTATTAGTATGAGTCATCCAGCATGTGTCACAGAATCTTGGATCGAGGGATCGCATCTTGATACAACCCCATATGGGAGGGCCTGTAAGGGCAGGGGCCGGATATAACACAGCAGCTGTTGCATTTTTCTAACTAATTCTAAGTAAAAAGCAAACCTGCGCTGTTAAGAACCCCAAAAGCGCTGCCTTTGCCTTATTAGCTCGATCCTTGGCTCGAAAATATTGGAGGACTGCATGAGAATAGGGGTCGTGGGTGATCAAAAACGACATCACTCGATAACCGCTGATGAAGAAGTTCAGAATTTGAGCACCACCAATCATTGTAAGGTTCGCAGTGACAGTTAAACCCTAGCTCCTACATGTTGCGTAGGGGATTGGATGGAAACGTCTACAAATAATAATTCAATAAGTGGTGTCTTGAAGCGAGTCCCTCTAACTTTGTTGTAATCACCAAGGGCGAGGGTTACGAGAGGTGCGTTAGTGCATTGAAGTGGTAATGAGCCAAAGCTGCACTAATTAAAGTAGCGACAACACTCAGTGCACTCAGTCGAACCTCAGTAAATCAGGTGCTAAGCAATTCATCATGTCTCATTTCAAATCCTTAGAAAGACCGTGTGGTGATGTCATGTCACACTCTTTCGTTCGCATGGACCGTGTGACATGATGTCATATACTTAGATGGCTGTTCTGGGAAACTTTCAGGGTTAGCTTTCTCTATAATGTATACGACTCGCCTTAGACATCTGACAACAAAGGCGTGTCCCCTCGGAAGAAACAGTGGAACCGCTGTTTCCATGTACTCGAATGGGTCATCATTCAGCAATTTGTGACTGGCCAGATAAAGCGCAGGAAATAGAAGACAAAATCAATGAGACGCTGCGGGAACTGTCGGCTGCGAAAAAGAGGGCTTTCACGATTTGCAAGCAACTGGGAATACAGGATGACTTCTGAATCCCTCCCGACCCCAACCTCTCCCTTGGAGGCCGGAGTATCGTAGAGCGCGGTTTTGAACTTTAGGAATTTCTCATGTTTGCGCGATATCCTGATTTTGTGGCAGCGAACAGCGCTATGCGAAATGGGTTTATGTTTGCTGGAGCATCGAAGTATGCTTTGCGAAAAAAAATGTTGTAATGCGACTGCGAGAGGAAAAATCAATTGATTAGATGAGACTAGCACAAAGTTCCTCCTGTTTCGCCGTTTCTCCTCTTGCTAGAAAGAAAATTGAGATTCTCCTGTTTTTAAGGCAGGATGGGCGTAGTTAGCTGAATGCTAGTTATATTTCGATGGTATCCTATTCTATCAAACAAGACAATAAAATCGCGGGCTGTTATTGTGATTGTTTACCCGCGTGGCAAATTTAAGAAGGAAGAGTATGTCTTCTTTGTACCTCTGCGGAAGCACTGATTTACTTCATAGTCTACGAAAGGCGCGAGAGAAGCCTGCTCTTCCCTCGGCTTCAGCCTATCCTCAGACCAGAGGCAACCGTGCGTTGCGCAGTTTCGCCCGATTAGACACGTTCTCTCGCGCGAACATTCACACTCGCATGCTCGAGCCGTCTGTGTCTCCGCCCATACAGCGTGCGTTGAGGATCTCTCAACGTGCCGTTGCGAACTGCGCAACGCAGGGTTGACTCTGCTTCAGACTAGGAAAGGGATTCGAGAGGGACACGCCATACCTCTGGCTTCTGCCTTCTCAACAAATGAATCAGCCAGACCTCTCGCAATGATTGAGTGCTGTAACAGCTGACGGTCGCTACACCAGTACCGCGGACCTGGTTAATTTCTGGTCTTACAAAAAAATCCTGTCTCCTACTGCGGTGTGCGAGATTTTGGAAGCTATAGCCGTTCTGAAAACACGGGAAGGAGTTTGAGGCTGGGACCGATGAAAGGTGATTTTCTATTTTTTACGCTATCAAAAGCTCTTGGGAAAGATATCCGACTAAAATGGCTCTGTCAGAGCACAGCATGGACAGATGCCTTTTTCGAGTTGTTCACACATCCAACGAATACAGTTCCACTCTTAAACAGAGTATAAGCCATACAGTCGAAAGTTCAAATTCAAGAGGATACCATTTCTCTTAATTTTAGCGCGGGAAGTTGCTTTTCAATTTGAAAAGCAAATTTTTTCAAAGTACAGTGCGTTTCATAACTAAGGTCACCCTTAATTATTGCATTTACGTAACCACAGCCAACCGGTGACTTTCTTTATCTATCAAATGATTCCCTCTAGAATAACCAGTTGATTGTTTACTTTGCGCTGAGTTCACAAGGTGGAAGATTTACTCTGGCACGTTCGACTTCTTTCAAGTCGAAGAGGTTCGCGAATAACTCAGCCTTTCACCTCAAGGCCGAAGTACAATCAACAATCACAATAACAGCGAAGATGCCGAGGTTTCAAGATGATAGAACTTGGAACTTCTCTACGGAGTGCTGCACATCACATGCTCCGGGTACACGTTAATCTCGTCATTGGAAAGTAGAGGTCCTAGAAAACACATTTCTTTCCATCTTTCCATTAACCAGTTTTGTCACCCGGCAATCTCTTTCCCGCAGATGCTTAATTTTTTCGCTGTGCCACTTTCACTTGTGAGTTTGCTGTGCTCACTTTCACTTGTGAGGTCTACGCCTCGTGTAGGAGATGCGTATGTGCAAAATGAAGTTGCGTAGTGAAGGGTCTGATCACAACTATAGTATCAAAGTAGAAGCTTATGTGTGTAGACGGTTGCGTTTCCCTAGAGAGCAACATTGGCAACTCAAGGGCGCCCTGCAAACCATCACAAAATTCCAAAACAGCTTTCAGGACAAGGAATCGAATGCATAAGAGTGTTATGGCGTTTCGTTATGTGACTCATGCTATTCTGGGAGAACCTTCTAATCTACTACGTTAGACTCCGAGAATAACATGTTGTGACATTTGAGATGACAAAATCTCCAATTTTCTACCTTCGGCGAGTCTTTCTGAGCTCCGTTCAGGGTTCTGACCAGAAGAATGTTTCAATTTCCCATGCATCTTTCAATTGAGACCTTGATACGTTAAACGATAGGACCTAGAATATTGGTTACAGACACGAAAAGCAATACTGCTACGAAAATTTTGCAAGGAAATTGTGAGCGAACAATGTTAGCTGTCAATGCAGCGTTGTTAACGATATTCGACAAAAGCCTATTCGCAAGGCATTCTGATGGCCCTGATGACGAAGATAACATCAATTCCTGGCGTAGACGCCATTCGGCACCAGGGTCAAGCGTGCGTTGAGGAATCCTCGACATGTCACAGGGGGGGGGTCGTATTGGCCCGCTGGGGAAGAGATCGGGCCCGATTGATACAGTAGGATCATCGTCGGAGGACAAACATCAAGGATCGATGCCAGGCCAGAGTATTTCCAATAACAATTGATTCCGTCCACACAAAATCTTCGTGATTTAGAGGTGTCCGCTTAGCAATTCTTAGTTACTTCAGTGTTTTATCACCACACAAGTTAAAGAATCCGAAATTCGCACGTTTTCCAAGGGATATTTTATCTTTCAAGTGAGTCCTCAAATCTGAAGGGATGTGAAGCACACGGCGCATCCCAGAGTGGGCCCAGTTGGTTGCGCGCGCTTCAGCTACGGCTCTCTGGAGAAAGAATCTCAATTCAGGAAAAATCAAGAGGATTCTGAAAGGGTTCATGTGAAATTACAGGGAGGAGTACACTATTCAACAAGAAACGCAGCCTTCAGCGTCAAATTCACAAGCATGTAACCTTTAAAGTTGAGACCGCTAAACAATTTTACACTTTTTGAAAGAGAAAAGCACGAGGATTTCGAATCTGCTCCTACTTCAGTATGTAATCGCCCCTGAAAGGAGCTATAGTCGTTGAAATAGTGCCAATGTAGCGAAAAAGTACCTTTCGGCGGTACTCGGGCAAAAATCCTCAACGTGGCCATTTTTTAAATAGTGAACGTATTTAGCAGTTCTAGTAAATAGAGCAAATCTTCTAGTTTATGATGACGTATTAACTTTTCCAGATTGGATGAGTTTGAACGGAGTTATGGCTTTGGAAAGCGTAAAAACTCGCACTCATCACGAATTTTCCTCGTTAATTTTGCAAAAATCCTCAACGTGGCCATTTTTTAAATACTGGACGTATAAAGCTGCTTTAGCGAACCGTTTGATAGAGAAAATCTTCTAGTTTTGTATGACGTATTTTTTGAATTTGACGAAAATGAAGCAAGTTATTGCTTCGGAAAGTGTAAAAACTCGTGCTCATCATGAATTTTCCTCGTTAATTGATCTAAATTTGTTATTTCTTATAATTTTTTGTAAGGGCGGAAGTGGTGCAGTGACAAGTGGCGCGCTCACCACGCGAGCGGTCCGGGATCAAATCCTGGGTCGTGAGTCGCCCGGGCCAACCAAGCCTTCCATCCCTCCGGGGTCGGTTAATTGGTACCAGACTTGTCTGGGAGGATAAAAAACACTGACTTGTACATCGGCTGGCCCCGCAAGTCATTGTATAGGCCACATCGCATTCAAACGCCACTACGAATGTACAAATGGAAGTAGAATGCGTGCCGCATCCCAAAAAGGGATTGATCAACGGCAAATGCTTTATCCTTTTTTTTTATAATTTTTTGTAATTTCAATACTGATTAGAAAAGCTCTTCACAAAACTCCCAAATCTGCTTTCAGATTGAAAATTCGTCATATTTGAAGAAAGTTATAATCATTTGAATATTTGTTCAAATTTCAATAGTAAATAAGCTGCTCCACGGTCAACGCCAAAGTCCAGTCAACACACAGCTGGCGAAGGCGGTTACAAGGCTTCCTTTCAACTGAAAGGGGGACGTGTAAATTGAGAACCATAATCTGTGTAGTACTAGAATTTGGTAAGTCTTGTGGAGGAAATAAATAAAGAAGAGATGTTGTCATAGTATGCCATTTTTAGTGACTAGTTTGTCGTTTTCTGGTCTGTTTCTCGTTTGCTCGTTTGGTAGGACTCATCAATAATGATTATTCTTTGACTTTTTCACTTTTGTACTTCTTAAACGAATTTTTTTGTGGGCGGTGGGGTAGCAGGGCTTTTTTATGAGCAGTTTTGGGGGAGAATTAAAAAAACCTTTCCAACCTTTTGGGCTTGAAAGAGGGCGCCTTCATGTACGTTCGGCCCCCTGGCGGAGGGGGTCGTACCAAAATTTTCACCTGACGCCTCGCTTGACCCCTGTTCGGCACAATCTGGCGCGTAGCATGGAGAAACATTTGTCACCCGCAGAATCGACTCGGGTTGCGCTTTGATGCGCTACCACCTGGCCTCCCACCTCGGTCCTGCAGAACTGGAAGCAAGAGACTGATCGCTTCAAGGACCGATGATACGATTGAGAATAGCCGCACATTTCAGATTCCTAATAATTTCCGAATCGATTGCTTTCATCTTGATATGTGCTACACCATTAGAGACGATTCCCAGTTCAGACTCCACCGGCTTGAGGCTTGCCTTCCTTCACCAAGGCATTCTGCCCAACAATGAACCGCGCAGTTTGGTTCCAAGTCTGAGATGGCAGTGCACTGTGACTCCTATGACCAGCAGATTGTCTAAAATTTTGATTCGCCAGAGGTCTTACGGGCTCAGAGCCACGCTCCTTGGAGACCTGCCCACAGTGATGTAGCTGCTCCAGACTCAACAGTTCTCCTCAATCTCCTTCAGTGCGTTTGCGATGACAGCAGGTTTCTTGTTTTGGTGGTAAGGCTTCTTCCGCATGTAGAAAGAAGACCTCTCAGGACAACTCTGACGTGCCATCCTTCTGTCTCAATTGTTCTGTGGCGATGGATTCATGGTCTGCTCACAGTCCGAATTCAGATCCATTAGACTTCTCTGTTTGGGGTTTTATTGAAGAACCACTAAGGAATCGAAATGCAAAAAGTTTGGTGATTCTGAAAAGAACTGCCTAAAATTTGGAATGAAATATGCGTTGAACACCTCCGCCGCACCATTGACTTGGTGAAGAAACAAATTGAGGCCTGTATCATAATTGCTGGCAGCTACTCCAAATCTTTTTTACAGTTATAAAATGTCATTGTTTGATGTTTTACAAAATCAATAGCTTTCAAATTTTTATGGATAATAAGTAAAGTTTGAAAGTGTTTTATGGCGCACGTAATTTCCGCCACCCTTTATATACCAGCCACTACCGGATAGAGTATGAGCATAATTAGAGAACGTGTCGGCCAGCAAACTGGGTTAAACCGCGTTGGTGAACAAACCCAACATTGTCTATTTTCGCAGAAATCGAGACTTTCGTAACGTGTTTGCGTGATAGTGCCATTTTCCGACCATTTTGGTACAGCCGTATGTTCATGCAAAGTCAAATGAGGAGGAAATTAATGCGTCGCCTCGAGTTGCTTCATAGAAATGGCAGAGGTCGTCAACACAAATTTGAAACTGCGAAGGTTGACCGGAATGCAAGAAAAGTCCATTTTTGTGGCTCTATATTCGGATGTCTGCTGCAGTTTCTTTAGTTGATGATTCTTGGCTGACCATCAGTGGCATTTCAAAGCTCACTACGAAAAAAAAGACAATAGTTTTCATTCTCCCTTATTTCGGTAGTCTTGTAACTTACCGGAAGTCGATTTCGCGAATTGTAGTGGGTTTGTACGTGATCTTTCGATGGCCCTTGAAAGTCTGATCGCGTGGAGTGATCACTTTGTTGGTTAGTGGGGTCGCAATCAAGTTCTAAAGGTTCTAAACAAACAAGTACATTCACTGGTCTTTTGATCGTTCGACCTGTGGCTGTTTACAGGCACACTTCGCGAATCGCGTCGTCGTCTCCTTTGTGAACTGCTGCTATACGCGCTATTCTAAATTCATTGCGTGCTCTGTCGCAACATGAGAATATAATAGGGCCTCTTCTGCTTATTTTCATGTCTGAAGCGCCGCAGCCTTATCAGGAGGGATGTACTAGCTGTCTTCGAGAGCTGTGCGCAGTTTACTGGAGGGGAAGGTAGTTATTAAATCCTTTTGCACAAAATCTATAGCTCGAATAGTTGAGAACTGTTCTAAATCAGATTCCTGGTATGCCTAAGAGCGCATTTTCGAGCTCGCTTCAATTTCTGTGATCGTCGTAACCATATCGTCCATTGCTAGCCTAGCTCTTCCTATTGCCTTGAAAAATGCGTGGTAAGTCGACTGAACGACGACGCGTCATAAAATCCGCTCTGCCACGTTACTTTTGGGGCGATGTGGTTCCATTGGATCGCTCGATTAGCAATGACGGTGATGCTTCTGCGTTCGCTGTGATATTCGCCAGAATCTCAGAAGTCAACAAGGATGTTGGCGCATTGTCACATCTTATAGAGTGGTACCCGCGCAGAGAAAAAAATCTTCGCAATGCATTTATGAACGCTTCGGTCCCCATATTTTTTACTACTTTTAGATGGATCATACTTGTAACTGCGCAGGTGAATATACACCCGTAAACCTTCGAAAGAGAGCCTCTATCTGTCACTTCTAGGCAGGTCAAAAAAATCTAGGCTAATGTACATATTCGAATGGGCGACTTCTTTGGACCTCGCGAGCTGGTATAGCATGGCATGGAGGGTTATTGGTGGGGCTCCATAGAATCTCCTACATCGGACACACTGACTGATGTACCTGCGAGCTTATTGGCGCAAACGCGGTATCTAGAATGCCTATCTCACATTTGACATTGTATGCGCAATGCCACTGTGATATTTACCATGTGCATTTTGGATTATCAGCGTGACAGCTGTTCGATTTAGAGGCAATATGAATGGGAGGTGAAAATGTGTTTGAAGGGGCCACCCTATCTAATCGAAGTGAAGCTGCGGAAAGACACTCATATCTAATCAAAGTAGAGTTGCGGGAAGGCACTTATATCTTATCATATCTTTCACTGAGACTGTGGCATACGACTAGTACGCCATATTTATCACCTTTGTCATATTTCTATGGCTGAAACAGGCTGCTACCTTGCTGGCTTCACTTTCATCAAACCTTCCTGCAATACCCATGCAAGCCCTCAAAAAAGGGAAAGGGGATACCAACTCGAGATTATATCGATTTTGGATGGAATCTCGGGTTGGTATCCCTATCTAATCATACACTCAGAGACTGTGCTCTGGATGGTGATTAGATATGACCGCCCTTCCGCAGCTCCACTTCGATTAGATATTGTCAGTTCGATTAGATATTATGAGTGGCTCCCCCGAACTACATTTTCACCGAATGGGAAACTTGGATTTTTCGCTAGGATCTGAATGACCTCGTCTTCCTCTCGCATGCCAAATGCCATCGCTGTCTCTGAATTATTGGAGTGTATTGTCCATAGTCTTGAGGTAGGAGGCTGAAAAACTTCTTCGGTGTAGTGGTACAGGTGCCTTTCTCCCCTTTGAAGTCAACACCGTTTAGGTTGTTGTTCCCAAGACCATCCGTGTGGCAGAGTTCTGGTAACACCTTTATGATACCTTCTATCCTAATTTTTGAAAGCCTTTGTACGAGACGCCGAAGAAATTTCAAAGTCCGTGCCATGATTCTATCCGCTTTTGTTAGCGTACTGTAGCGTGACTAAGGAACCAGAACGTCAGTTTCCTAACTCACAACATTCACGCAGAGCTCTGTCTCTACTGATAGTGCAAATGGTGGGTTCTCTGAAATCGTAATAGGAGCAGTCAGGGATCCTAGGCCACCCCGCATGAATTATTTGAGAGTTCCTCCCTAAACAAAACCCTGGCGCCAGCATCGACTAGGTTTGTACTTGTAGGGACATATATACGAAGAGAACCTTTGGCCTTTCACTGCGAGCACAATGGGATGGACTTCTCTCACCCCGTTACTGACAAATACTCCCAAACTGTGAGAACTGGGAGATTTTTTGATACCAACTCAACACAATCTGAGAGTCTGAAAAAAGGATTATATGCGAGATTTTCTTGCAAAGTATATGCATTGATTTCGATATAGACAACGCTAAGCGAGCACACATGATAAGCGCATTGAGCTCCAATTTTCGTGAGTCGTTTTCGCTTTGAAAGAGGCCAGATTTGATTTTGAAATTATTGAATTTTAAGAGCTTCGATACAAAGTAAGCGCATGCTGCCATTGCCTTTTCACTTGCACTGAAAAAGGCCAATTGACAGCGATCAAAGCTAGGTAGATATCGAGGAAACTCCCGAGTGAATCCATCGATTTTTGAAATGACTGTTTCCCACTGCAGTTTCCGTTCTGTAGGCAGCACTCGATCCCATTCATATCCGTCCACCCACAATCCCTTGCTGAAGTTTTTTGCTCTTATTAGTAGTGGCACTAACCACCCCAGTGGGTCATAAACGGACGCTAATTGCTTGGTTACAGTTCGTTTGGTAATCTTCGTAATCGCAGGAATTCTGCACGTGTGAGAAAGCATGTCCGTTTCCTCGGGCCATGCAATTCCAAGCACATTTTGCTTTGCGATTTTCGCATATTTTGAAGCTGAAAGTGCGTGTTGCAAGTCGCAATTAATTGAAGGAATTTATTTTATTTTGCAATTTATTTTTATACATATCTTCGAATATGGCATTCCTTCTAGTGCTTTGTCCACTATGGCTTGTGGGGTATTGCCCGTTAGTACTAGATTATCAACATAGAGGTTGTCTCTAATTTCATCCGCTAAACAGGTGTACTCTACATGATTTGAGGTGAAAACTTATTGTTCCCTCTAATAAAAATGGCTATGTGTTCAAACCAAACGTTACCCTAGTGAATCGATAGCGACGAGATTACTACCATGAGGGAGTTGTGACGTATCCCTTACCCAAAGGAAGCGTATGGCACCTTGTCGCACTCGTTCAACCGGACTTGCAAAAACGCTATTTCAACGTCTGCGATCGCCACATAAGGGGCCATTCGAACCTTAGCAACATGCCGTAATTTCAGGAAGAAGTGTGTCACCTTGATGTTAAACCTCATTCAAGGATGGACATCCCATATAATGGGATGACCCATCGAAAACCACTGGCAATTTCGTAGTTTCTTTTTGCGGTGTCACTACAGCCTGATGGGGCAAGTAGTGAGTTACCTGGAATCGCATTTATCCACGCAAAATAGTAGGACCACTCACTCAACCTTGAGGTTCACCATCAGGAAGCTTACGATTTTTGCAAGAAGGCAAACCGAGATGAATCGAAAAAAATAGAATCGCTCAACTCGAAGCAAGCAAAAGCTTACCTGTGTCTTGCGGTCCTTATCGAATCCCGATGCACCATAAATTTGCCACGTGGATAAACAACCACAACAACAGTCTAGGATTTTATTGGTTTGTCTGATAGTATCGAAATACCATCGAAATATAACTAGCATTCAACTCACTACACCAATCTGCCCTTACAATAGAAGAAGAGCCCTTCTTTATAGCGGGAGGAAAAACGGCGAAAGGGAGGATTTTCGTGCTAGTCTCATTTGACCATTTCTTTCCTCTCGCATTCGCATTACAACACTTTTTCGCAAAGCATACTTCGCTCCCCTCGCAAGCATAGACCAATTTCGAACAGCGCTTTTCGCTGCCGCAATATCGAAAGATATCATGAAAACATGGGAAGTTCTTAAAGTTCAAAACCGCGCTCCACGATACTTCTCTTTTTGTTTTTAAGCATCCTCAAACGATGTTGCAAGCCAAAAAATGGCTGCATAGGAGCACTCTTGTGTGATGGGATCATTTGGTGTCACCTCACTTCATATAAAAACGTTCAAGACGATCGCTCTCCATGCTTCAAATGTTGGAAGCCACGTTAACGGCACTGAGGCATGTTGGACTGAATAAAATGCACGACCATGGCCCCAGCTGAAGGATTTCCCACACTCTAACATCAATTGCTACAGGCTGAAGCAGCTACATTAATTTTTCGATCGCTCAACTGATGGATAACTTCCTACGGACAACAGCTCCGACCGCCAGACCCCATACGGCTACCGTTTCTAACGACGTCGTAATAGTCCACGATCCTCTGTGGGCCACGTTGGGCTTGAACTGCGCGGAATGTTCCCATGGCAAATCCAATGTCAGGCATAGAAGGCTATTATGATGCGTATTAGAATGGATGCGCTCTTCGATTTCCATTCGGTTTGAATTCAACTAAGTGTAGTCGATGCCGTTTTAAACGTGGAGTGAAGGGCCCCTTTCCAGCCATCCCTGCACTTTTGAAGGTCCTAGACTGTAGAGAATAGTAGCTGCAAACATCGGAAGAACCTTGTTCAGTTTATAGACATTTACGCTCCAATGTCTTCAGATGTTCTTCAAATTCTGGCTGCGTAAGGTTATCCCCAGCTAGTTTTATTTATTCATTTATACTCAACTGGGCGTCAATATGGGGAACTAGAGACGGATGTAGAACTATGGATGCCAAACAAAGTCAAGGAAACTGAGCCAAGCCAGCAATGGCAGTGCGCTGAATTTTCTTTATGGACATGGGTAGGAGAGGGATAGACTTCATACAAAAGGAATGGGCTACGCACACCTCAGTGACTAAACTGGTTACCTTTGAGATGAAGAAACCTTGGTCAGTAACCACACCACTCGGCCATGGGGTCTTGATACCGGCATAAAGACGTGAAATGGGCATCAAGGTAGAACTCAGATTCAGCATGCAGCAATGAAT
>MU876823.1:0-11130 GCA_036418205.1 Ostertagia ostertagi
TTTAGTGATCTATGCTGGTACGGAGCCTACAATTTCCCTCGCGGTATTCTCCCTACAAGTCGGGCTCCTGGAGGTTGCCTGTGATTGACGGGTCCAGTTATTTGTACCTTCCACAGCAAAATCACCAGGACCAACCGCCGACTTTGGTCGATTTACAGTTCCTGCTAGGCCACTGTGGAGGCAAATATCCATGTACGTACTTTATCGTGAGCACTAGAATTTCGACCAAGGAACTGTACGTCTTTTCTACGAACATGACGTCTTCGATCCTTCAAATACGACCCTGATGGGATTCTTCCAGTGGACGGTTGACACTGCCGAACTCAGAATACAATTCCCTCCGTACATCACAAATTCGACAACGTGTTGGGAATTTTCCAACGACCTTTAACACCGTTAACCGTTCATGGTTCACGAATGTGGCATAAATACTTGTTTTGGAAGTCAGTTCCACTCTACTCATGTTTCCCAAGTATAAAACAGGAATCCTATCACAGAATTCTTATCACGAACCGCAACAATGAACATCTGTGTAAAATTCGAATAAAAACAACCCGCACTGATAATTTATCAACACGCCGCGACGCTTTTTCGATGCATAATGAAAGCTACCGGAGTCTTTTTCCACTGTCAGTCTATTAACAGGAATTAATTGGCCAATGGTCAATAATTCCGCTCGAGCGTATCGTCTATTCTTTAAAAACTAATCAAACCGTTCAAAAAAATTAATTCGATCATCAAGGGCATTGAATCGAAGAGACTTCGGGACGGTCTTAGAGACATCTGTTAGGTGGGTGATCATGGGGAACATTATCAATTCTCATCAATCAATCCCTGATCTCCAAGGCTTTAAGACTTAAAGGCAGGACCCAGACAGAAGTTGGGTAATTCCTTTCGGCGTGTGAGATAGACTTCGCGAGGACAATCACATGATGATGTGGCTCCCCGTGCATGGAAATAGCCCAGCGCTAGGGCCTTGTAAAGCTAGCTGCAGCAGCTGCAGTGTTCCCTGTTCGCAGCAGGCTGTTGTTTGGCACCCTCAAACCTGTCACGCTCTCTCGTCTCAGACTCTCCTCATAGCTCTCAGTCTCTCATTGCCTTAGCGCAGCCTCATTACGAAGCTGGGCAAGCCCTTAACTTAAGCGTTTTGACAGATTCTTTTTCTTCTCCATTACTGGCAAGTCCATTTCGCTCTACTTTTATATCTGTGTGCACGAACTACAGCAAGTTTGCGGGCGCTCAGTGCTTTGCAAGTGGCGCATTCCGCTTATGGTTGCGCGTAGTTGGTTTTACCAAGTATTAAGGTCGTATCTTTCTCAGCTGCCAGGCGTAGTAAAAGAAAGGGAATCATCTGTAATTTTGATGGCCAACGTTTAATCATGCCACGCTTACACTAATCCCTACGTCCTCCAGTATAGTTTACGCTACACACCCACGCCCCTCCCCCCCGCACTCCCTCCCCACAAAAAAACCTAAAATAAATTCTATCCAGCGTTGTTGCTCACCTTTGCTGTGAAGTTATGGAACCGTTTATGTAATTACGACATTTTGCAGACATTTTGCAAACAAGATACATGGGAGCGACTCGAAAATACGAGCAGAATAGCTGTATGATTGAATACGAAGCAATTACCATGGGCTGAAAAGCGAACGATTAGAATGGAGGTCGAAGAAAGGGAAACTGACCTAGTTGAGGGACCCACGGACCTCCTGAGGGTGCGAACTGACGCGCAATTCGCATGGAAAAATTTGACCTCGGCGACCTATCATGCCTCAAAGCTGGCGGGTCCGGCGATCTCCGCCCACCGATCATCTGATCACTCGCCGTAGTTCAATACGTGGCGAGTGATTAGATAGCTGAGAGAGCGTAGTGTTGAAGAGGGCACAGCGATGAGAGTCGCATCAATGCTCGAATCAACGGGCAAGGAAGGGGTACCATTTCTCGGGTTCTGGGCCGTTTCTCATGGTTCTTCCTTCTTTCGTGTACCACTCACCATCCCTAGGTTAATTTGAAATGGGTTGCTTTTTCATCGTGAATTCGTCCTTTAAAAGCGTAAGGATGTGAGGGTTTAATCGTAGAAGAATGCTGGATAGTAACTTCGACAGTTCAAATCGTCCCAGACAGATTGCCTTAGCCGGCACAGCCTGCTTTGAAAACGACAAATCCCTACTCGCTGAACTACTCAACAATTGCTTCACTTTGGTGAACAGGAATGAAGTGGAATGGAGGCCCTATTCTAACAATGGTCCGTCGTTTACGAATGTTCCTATAACTTGCTAGATGCTGAAATCACTACGTCTTGGCGAGTAAAAGAGTATGCATGAATTTGCTCCGAGAAGCATAAAGTCTACAGCTTTCAGATCTGCTTTGGAGTCAAATATGGCGCTTCTTCTCTTATCAAGGGCAACTTTGAATCGATTATCGTCTCTTTTTATAATTGTGTAATCTAGGTACCTGCTGTCTCTCAAGATGTCATGAAAAGGATACCGTGTTGTAATCAGAGCAACAGCATTTGCTTGCTCACCCAGCTACCCTACCTCCACCCTATCCATAAAAGCTGATACGAATGTAAGGAGAGTGAGAGAAAAGAGAACGAAATACGACATTCTCATTGCTCAATCGATGTCAACGCCTATTAGGACTCCACAATGTTCTGAAGGCGACGCATTCTCGCGTCGAAGAGGCCGTGATGATCACTGAATGGTCTCGTTTCGACCAAAGTATCATTCCTGCTTCGATGCTTATCTGTGGTTTGCCTTTTGTGGTGAGAGCTGTGCCATGACCACAAACGCTCATTTTGCTGGATTTCCTCATTCTATTCTGGACTAGGCTCTATTCCATTTATGTAGCGAGTGATACACGTTCTCATAAAAAAGGAAGGAAGTTAATCAATGCGCGAATAATTGCAAATAACCCGAGACTTCCTATGATTTCGTGAGACTAATCCATTACCCTTCCTGGTAACTTTTTGCAAGTAATAAGAAAACAATTTCGATTCGCGCTAAGAATTAAAGACAACTCGCAGCTCAGCACACTCCAACTCACCAACGCTTCTGCTCTTCTTACTCTTCTTATCGGCGGTCTAGGAACTATCCGGGCCTTATCGGTCAGTGGTAGTGAATAAATGGTCCGCAGATTGCCAAACAAGAATGCATGTCGCTTCGTCCCCTTTTCTATTTCCAGCATCTCTTGGATTTCATTGGCACTTGCTCGAATGAATGCTGATCACAGTAGGTGTGAATTATACGAAATTGGGGTGAATAGCTACGAAATTGGGGTGGGCTTCCACCCCAATTTTATGAATTCACTTTGCTTGACATGCAAGAAGTGTACAGACCACCCTCACTCCGTAACGAACCTTGACGCAAAACTTTCACTGCCATTCACTTACACTTTTCCTTCTAATTTCACTGGGAACGTTAATTTAGTTAAAGATTGATGATGGTTTCAATTAACTGCTTCTGGTAATGCATAGGTAAGGGTGACAAGGTATGTGGTATAAAAGTTTGTAAAGCATCAGAATGAAGTACCACACGGCGCTTGTTTCTTCGAGGGGGGGGGGGGACATTCAGAACAGGGCATTCAAAAACCGCTGGTAGGTGACACTAGGACTAAGCCCAGGATTGGGAATAAACACCAGGGAGAACAATGGTTGCTCACATCCTCTCCCAGAATCCTTTCCCCTCCCTAAGGCTTAGTCCCGAGTTCTATGAGTGGCTCACTCACTTCAATGTCCCCCTAAGGACATGAACGCCCAATTGTTTGTAATTTATCATTTATCCTCATAGCAGAATTAATTCAATTTTCTAGTACAATAATTTGAAATATGAAAAATCTAAATACCTCTGAGGAATCAAAAGAGGAGAAAGGGACTGGTTTTCGAATTGTGATTGAACATTTAGCGAAATAGATTCACAGTAGCCGTTACTTACGTTACAGTATGCGTGTAGAAATACATCTTATATAGAAAATATAAATTAATATACCCAAGAATATAATGTACATGTTCACACATTGGCCGAATTAGGGGACCATCTGCTGAAGAAATGAGGCTTGTAAATAATATCTGCAAAAATGCCTTTGAAAAAATGGTTGGCTCCAGATGCGCGCACGCTAACCAGATCAACAAAAGTATTTGTTATGAATTCAGCCTATTGTTCAGTTGATAGGGTTACAATAATCTGGTCATGCTGGAGATCTTACTATTAGTAGAGGAAACAATGATGCTATTTCAGTGAACAGTTGCGAATAAACCGATTCTGATTTCGGTTTACCCGTGGAAAAGATTGTGACAATGGAGTGAAGTTATGCAGTAGTAATTAGTAATGGTTGGAGAGAGGGGTGTGGCGGAATCCCTCTCATACCGGCTGGTGGCGGCTGTCGTCGTCGTTCTCGTTGAGGTTGAGTAGTTATTAATCAGTGCTTGATAAGCGCTAACAAGCAAATAAACGGCATGTTGGGAAGGGCCTCGGCACATAAGCTGTCCCACCAGATTCAAGTTGAAGAAGGGTCCAAAGGGAGAGACGGCGAAGCAGCATTATGTATTCGTTTTGAATTTTTATGAATAAATAAACATGTAGCAATCTGATGTCGAAATACGAGTGATCACCAGATTGAGCCACCCAAATAGGTAATCCTGAAAGTTTAAGGGTGGTTTAATGGCGGTGAGGTGCGGCATGCGGCGATAGCAATGCACGAGCATGTGAAACACTAGAGATGCTTGGCCTTCGCTTGGAAAAGTCTTATTTGTGTGCACAGATGGAGCTCCTGAAAAATTAGTGCAACAGAAGAAAATGTGAAACATTTCTCCAGATTACTTACTAGAGGTACTGCAGTGTAATTTTAGAATCCTGGGGTGGAAAGCTAGCAGAATTTATAGTCGGACAGTCCCTGAACTGACGAGGACTAAGACGAGACAAGACACGAGACGTGTGCTCGTTGATTTGGTTATACTGAACTAACCAGACTGACAAAGCCCACAAAAGAGGAGCGTATTGGCGGTGGAGGCTTGAATAAATGCCTTGGTTTTCAAACAGCGTAAGAATTGCGAGGCGCAAAAGTGCGTGGCAGACTTGAAGATGAGAGAGCATAGGGGACAGTCGAGGCGCAGACATTAACGAATTCGAAATGTGTGCATGTTGCTTACATATCAGGTGCAATCACCTGGGCCTCCCTTTCCATGCCTTTACCCTTGTGAAAGTGCCCCTATTTCATCGTTGCAGCCCTGGAACCTCAGTTCGTGAACAAATCGGCTCGCATGACTAAATTCGAAAAAATGCGCTGCAATAATCGCAGGAAGCTATTTCTGGCTAGCATGCTACACACACACACCGTGACGTTGGACTATCAATTTCTCTACGAAGCAATTTGATCGTTGCTCCTTGAGTCGGTTAGAGAAACAATTCTTATGGTAAGCTAGTCCGTGTTGACGGCTGTCACCCTATAAAAGTGCTTTAATCAATCAACCGATAGAACAAAATTAAAATTGTGTAAACAGTTCTGTGGGTTCCAAATTTTCCACAGCTTTTGCTCAGATTAAATTTCAAGCCCTTTTCATTCCGCATAAGTTTTCTAACATCTAACTAAGTAACTGTAAGGAAATATCGACAGCCTTTGGAAAGCAGTCGGAAGGAAGGAAAAATTAAGCAAAAGTGCATTTCAACAGTTCGGTTTTTTAGAGGCATCATAGGGTGTGGAATATAGAAAAGGAGCGGAAATCTCGCCGATGACAAATATTGCGTTAAAGGAAGCAGTCACGCTGGCTTCCACGCTGGATTTGCTACCCTCGCGTTATCAATCGATAAGGTGTGAGGCAGTAATTGTTGGACGAGTGTAAGCCCATGGAAGATATGATACGATGAGATAAGAAGGTGCGGCTGCTTGATAAGAGGTGCACTCCAGAATGAAAACGGGACGATAACGATAACGGTATCATATCTAGCACGCTCTTATCGCACCCCTTTCCACATCGATAAGTCTTGGGTTTTGCTGAACTTGAGTGAATTTCGGCTCCTTATCACTTCATTGATAAGGGCCACTGCCACTGAAACTTTACGTGTTCTAACATTGGGCAGGACCTCTATCCACTCCAATACATAGCTTTCCTTATCGTTGCCATGAAAATTATCGTGACTGCTTCCTTTAAAGGGGGCTAATTCGTAATATTCCGCCGCAAGAAGCGTGTGTTGTAACCAGAAAACTTGCTAACGGGTGTTGAAGTACGTCCACACACATACACGGAAATACCAGCCGTTTGCATAAGAAAATTCGCGACACTAAATAGTGTGATCGTTGGAAAATGAAGAATGGATAGTGATAGCCTATGGAAGGTTGAAAAAAACGTCGAGCGATGGAACGCGGAAGATGTGGAGACAGACGTTGGAATTCAAGGAAGAACAGTTAGGATCAAGAACACCATACCTAAATCAGTATAGAACTGCAGTACCTAGGAGGACCAGCGCTATTTTTGGAATGCGTCATGCATTCGACTAGCTGTCAACATTGCAGAATTATTTGAAGAAGGATTCGTCGTACACATCGACCAACAGTGTTTTTTGTGGCAATAACATGGCTATTCCTCCAAAACGGAAGCAGGGCAAAGCAAGCAACACTGGGAGACCCCGAATATTTTTTATAGTATAATGGAAAGGGATAAAGCATTTGCCGTTGATCAATCCCTTTTTGGGATGCGGCACGCATTCTACTTCCATTTGTACATTCGTAGTGGCGTTTGAATGCGATGTGGCCTATACAATGACTTGCGGGGGCCAGCCGATGTACAAGTCAGTGTTTTTATCCTCCCAGACAAGTCTGGTACCAATTAAACCGACCCTCGGAGGACGGCGCTTGGTTACCCGACGAACCCAGAGTTCGATCCCACCGCGCTCGGTGTAAAGCAGCGGCCATTTGAGCTATACCATTTCGTCATTACCTTTTTAAACAGCTACAACCAGAGAAAATAAACAAGATTACCCAGTTAAAAATGAAAAGCGAACTGGTCTTGGAAGATGGCCTCGAGACCGTCCGTTGAATCCAAAATAGGGCAGCACCGTATTAGTGAGACGCATGAGTTTAACTGATGTTGTACTTATATGTGTTGATTATTGTCGGTGTGGCCGTTTTTGTCGGCTGTTTGTGTGCATACTTGTATCGCTATCTGTTTCTTTGCGCTATAATTTTTTGTTGAATAATAAACTGTTTGAAAATAAACCAGATAAAATGACTGAATCAAAACAAAAAAAATAAAAAATAATCACAAACAGGCTTATCTATTGTATTCTGAGGTATTAAACTTCGCCATGGCCGTCACATGGCTCAGAGACGTTTCAAAATTTCACCACGGGCTCACTGATAGAGTTCTCATGAAAAGAAAAAAATCGAAATTTTCCTTATATACCCAACCGTGATTTCCTATCTTTTGCTCTTTACCCTATACCCTTTACACTATTTGTTCGAATGCTACTAAACTCAGGGTTTCAGAACGGTCAGTCAAACTGTGCGCACATGGTCTATTTTGGTGTGAAAGTGAAAAGGTTGAAAAAGAAAAACAATAAAAAAATATGAAAGGAAGTAAAAGTGAAGCATGGAGGAAATGACAGAGAGCCCCTTTCAGAAGAAGCCTTTAACTGGCAGCTACATGGAAAAGAATTCCCAAGTTCAGCCTCGGTCATGCTCGAGAGATCTAGGGGAGACTAATTTGAAAGTGATGGTTACATTTGATTCAAGTAGCCCACAGGGTATCGGTATCGGAACTTAACATAGTAGGCAGATTATGTGGTTGGCAAGAAGTGAATACTTGAAAATATTCTTTCCAGCATAACTAACTAATTGGTTCGCTTATTTGACATGGCGATTGATCAAAATGCAAAAAATTTCAGTTCCACTTGCTAATTGTTGTTTATGTCCAAATTAAATTTGCCCAAGGCTCATTTTGAAAATAATTTTATATTCATTTGAAGGGACTTACGAGGGAGGTCTTTCAGGTGTACCCGCGCTTTCTCAAAACGGTTTTTTGCATGATGTAGAGGGATGTGCGTGGATTACAGAACTGTAGTCCATTTCCGCTAAATGGCCTCTCTGAATGCCAAAAAAGGAGTGAAAATAATTTCGTCGGATAGTGCAATTTTTGAGCACTCACCGTGGTTTGTTTCATTTATGGCGTGGACTGCTTGCATAACGAAGGGTTCTCGCAAGCTCTGTATCGAAAACAACGCGAAGTTTGGCCAAAATTGGAAAGTTGTCGTGGTGATGACATGCTATGTAGTGAAGAGCGTGTGGAAGTTTCATGAGTGCATTTGGCTACTCATCATTCGGATGCGTCGGTGGTGTAGTGGATAGCGACATGGGCTTCAATTGGCATGGTTGGGCGGGGTTGCTGGTTCGGATCCTTTAGATGCTCAAATTTTTGCGTTTCTTGCTGGCACTTCCAGATCTCGATCTCGTGGCTTCAAGTGGCACGAATGCCATAATAGATGTATTATTCATGATCAGAACCCTTAATAACCCCGATGAGGTAAGTTTTCACCGAAAGCAGGCAAACAAAGTTGTGACGTCGAAATGGCGCCAGATAACGGCGGCTCCAAAAAACAATGCCATATTCTTACCCACCGTACTGATTTACCTCTATAGCCGAAGTTTCGAGGAAAATAGCATCTTCAACCTAACTTCGAAAATTTCCACCAGACATAAGACGTAAGTCTTCAAGTATTTCCAGTCGCTTGGGGGCAAGCTCCGCGTGTGGAGAACTGGCAAAAAACTACTGCATTGCGAGTGTCCCTCTCCCGACCGTCATCAGCTTGGGTGTTCTACTATTTTGTTCGGTTAGGAACATTCCCCATTTTGCCCTTGATGAGGATCTAGAGGAGGTCATTTCCAAGATGTTTGCGAGCTGACGTGCTACAGAGTTTACTTTATTACTCATGGAGCAATTTTCTCAGGTTGGGTCAAAGTCTTGATTTTCTTGAAAACTTCGAATACATGGGTAATCAGATATCCTGATTACGGATATGACATTCATTTTCAGCTCCGAAATCATTTTGGGCCCTATGACGCTGTTCGACGGCACGTTGGTGCCGTTCTTGCGTAACAACTTTCTCGCACCAGTTTTCGGTCCACGCTTACATTTAAGGTTTTTTTGCAAGCCTAGTTATAAACATGAATCAATTCCTAGTGTTGACGTATTTGGTGCCAATTTTGTTGCGTCAAATCACAATGCAAAAAATTTGTCGCCGCGGAGAATCGAACCAAGGACCATTTGCTCACTCCTTTTTTGGCATTCAGAGAGCCATTTAGCGGAAATGGACTACAGTTCTGTGAATCCACGCACATCCCACTACATCATGCAAAAAACCGTTTTGAGAAAGCGCGGGTACACCTGAAAGACCTCCCCTTGTTAGGAACAGCACTGAATCACGATGCACCAGACATATTTGAAAATGGGCATTGCAGCCATTGTCTCGAGTTCAACGAGAGCAATGTCTTAGTGATTGGAATACTAGAAAAGCATCGCATCTGGTGCTGCTACTTCAATACATCATTATTTCAGTCGTTTGAATCCTTCTGTTCCTATTGAAACGATTAATACTAATTCCAAAGCAAAAAAAAACAGCTTCGTGTAGCATCAATCGAGGTAGGGCTTTACCCAGACTGGTATAGACAATTAGAGGTTCCAACCGCACCGCAAAAAGATGTGAGATCGGTTAGTAGGGGATAGTTGTATGAATTTGTACTTTTGAGAAAAAATATGTTTAATAGTAAAATATGTGCAGAAATCGGTACTTGTGTAGGTACTCGTAAAGCATCATTCTGCATTTATGTTGAAAATTCTCGGAGACCCTTCGGCTGAACAATCTTTGATTTTGGCACAAAGCACATTTTTTGTTTTTCTTGAGTCTGCATAACGAGCCAAATGCTTCAATATGGCGCGTCATCGACCGCACAAATAAACAAATAAGTAATACAAAGCAAGCAGAAGAAGTTGCCTGATAGCTATGCCTACCGCCGCGGAGAAGAAAAGCCGATCCGTCACGCCTTTAGGTAGAAGCAAAGAAATTTGAGGCAATCTTTGCGACAAGTGGTTCTTCTAGTTTCTACTAGATCTGAATCGGTTCCGCAAAAGAACGAGATCTGTGACAAGAAATGCACTCAGTATCGAATCGTTGGATTCGAAAAGGCTTATCGCTTATCACTAATCCCGCCCATCGAACAAGGTGAACGAGAATGCGACATGTGATTTTTTCCACTTAGACGAAAATTGCCGCTTGGATTAAACTCGCGGAAGAACTCGTCTACTCCTTCTCGTTTATTAAACGGGAGCAAAAATTGCTGTTTTTAACCGCTTCTAACCGGCTCATCACAGGATTTATACAAAGGAAAAGAAGGAAAGTTATTAGACTCAAATATGGAGATGAATTTTTTTCTGAAACGGCCCCTTTCCCATCTCACACTTTCCAACTGGCTTTATTTTTAATCTCCTTCCTTCACAAGTAACCGAGACCATGAGAGAAAAACGGACCTCTTGGAAGTTTCAGATAATTCTTGTTTCCCAAAAATCTCTAAAAATCGCCATTCACTCGCTTTATTCTATATTTCCTGGAACAGTGAGCTACCTTGTTCAATACGGTGAGCCATTCTGAGAGGTGCATTCAAATGCGACACCGATGGTGACTCATAGCATGGCTCCACGATAATGACGAAGGTCGAAGAAGGGGAAATTACCTAGTGAAAGACAGGCGGACCCCTAAGGGTGCGGACCGACACGCAATTCGCAGCGAAAGATATGTCCCCGGCGATCTAGCATGGGTCCTCGCGGCGCTATCGGCGCGGCACGCCCACCAACTGGCTAACCACTTGCCGCAGGTCCCCCGTTTAGCAGAGAGAGATAGAGAGAAAGCGTTAGCGTTGAAGAGGGCAGCACCGATGAGAGTCGCATCAATGCAGAATCAACGGGCAAGGAAGGGGTCTCATTTCTCGGGTTTTGAGCCGTTTCTCATGGTTTCTTCATCCTGGCACCACTGTCCACCCCTGCCCTAATTCTGCCTCAAAGGGAGAAGGAAGCTTAACCCTGGTCGCTAACCAGCAGCCTACTTTCTGCTGAATAAATTGCTGCTGAAAAACGTCCTCGGTCATAG
>MU876839.1:6751-26662 GCA_036418205.1 Ostertagia ostertagi
CCTTGCATTCCGACAGGTAGCGCGTGAAGAGTCGAGCCAGAGTTTTGATGATAACTGGCGGTGCATTCTTCAGATGTTCCGGTTTAACCCTGTCGAGACCGGGTGCTGTACGATTCTTCACCGACTTGATGGCGTGTCGGACTTCGGAAGAGAGAACTGAGGGGACGACGTATCCATCCTGTTGCAGTTGATAAGTAGGCAGATGGACATGGCTATCGAAGAGATCCGAGTAGAAGTCGTGGATGACTTTCTCCATTGCCCTTCGGGATGCAGTAACTGTTCCATCCGGACGTCGGAGGCAGGTCATCTTGGTCTTGTAGCTGGCAAAGCTTCGGCGGGCATTGCGGATGCTCCTCCCAGCCTCTGCTGCTTCAGCTAATACTGCTGCTCTTCGCTCCTTGAGATCTTCCTTTATCGCCTCTCTGCATAGCTTCGCAAGCTCGGACGTGAGTTGGTGATTGCCTGCAGCTCGTGCGGCTCCACGTTGGCGTATCAGCTCGAGAGTTTCCGTAGACAGACGTCCCTTGGTGACTTTCAAACTCTCTGCCTTCCTGCCACTCAAGGTGTTCAACGAGCCGATGATATTCCTCGTCGATGTTTTCGATAACGGAATCCTCCCATAAGCTGACAAGAGAAGTGAAGTGATCCCAGTTGATGACTGTCCTGGGGCTTCGCTTCCTGAACTTTGAGGCTCTCTCAACACGCATCGAAAAGTGGAACTTTGCGCGGAGGAGACGATGGTCCGATCCCGTGTAGAACTTCGGAACAACAGCGACGTCGGTCAGGCAAAACCTTCGATTGAAGATGATGTGGTCTATCTCGTTATGGAACTGTCCATCAGGTGACTCCCAAGTCCAACGAAGGTGAGAGGGCTTTTGGAACTGTGAGTTACCATGGATGGTGTTGGTCGACATGATAAACTCCGACAGTCTCTCACCCTGCTCATTCCATTCCATTCCGTGAGTACCGATGTGAAGTTCTTCAGCCGTTCTTCTTGGGCCAATCTTAGCGTTGAAGTCGCCGACGATGACCTTGAAGAAGGTATGATCTTCCCTGTAGAACTTCTCCAATTCCATATAAAATGCTTCGTGTTCCTCCTCGTCGTGTACTCGATATCGGTGAGTTGGGGTGGGCGTGTCACCGGAAGTGACGTGCACTTGATAGAAACTATGTGGATAAGCTGCTTCCAACATACATCGCTGGCTATCAGCAAAGCATGCTGGCAACAGCTTATCCACGCACTTCTATCAAGCCACTTTTTTTTTTTTTTTTTTTTTTTTTTTTTTTTTTTTTTTTTTTTTTTTTTTTTTTTTTTTTTTTTTTTTTTTTTTTTTTTTTTTTTTTTTTTTTTTTTTTTTTTTTTTTTTCTTTTCAACTTTAATTTTTTTGCGGTGTGATTCTTTTTTCTTCTTCTCGTTTTCTGTCGACTTCATGTCTTATTGTTATCCTAGTGTTGATTATCATTTTCTGCGGTGTGTGTGTTATCAGTATTGTCATGTTCTTGGTTTGCTTTTACCGTTGGTTTCGTATCGGTACTATATAATATTTCAATTGTGAATAACAAGTATTGGGCCGTTGGCGGTGGGTTTTTTCTAATATTTCCGTACGCAGTCGGTACTTGCAATTTTTTCGCTATCAGCACGTCACTTCACGGTGACACTAATCCCTCTAACCAACCCTCGATGTCACGATCTGAGCATGTATGAATACAGTAGCACGACCATACTGGTCCCAATACGAGGCAGGAGCGAACCACATACTCAACCTCCAAATATTCCTGTTCCGGTTGTCGCTTCGTACCTGCGAAGTTAATGCGCCTATGCGCTGTTGACGAAAGACACCTACACGCCACGCGCCTCTTGCTGTGCATTTCCAAAACAGTCTTCTCAGCACGCGCGTAAAACAGGCGTTACTGTCGTCCTTCTACGCTCGTCAGCCGCATCACCGATCGTACCTGATCTTTCTGGCCTGCATCATCAGATCTTCGATGTGAGCTTCGGATGCAAGCGTTCGTGCGTTGAAAGTACAGATCGCCATCTTAGTCCTTCTTCGTTTAGGCAGCCTATCCGGGCCCTGAGATTCTAGCAGCCTCTCCCGAGCGGTCCTACCCAACGCTGCCGTATTGGGGGCTCCCTCAGGTTCAGGGGAATGAGGCCCATCCATCATTGCAGTTTCGGATTAGCTGCTCCAAGGCCTGTCGTGCGCACTGGATACTACCTCCAAGGTACTTTTACCACGCTCCCTCCTGGAGTCCTTCCTAGCCCCACCACGACATCCTGGACGGACAAGGGCTACTTTTCGAGCGGCCGAGTCCGCCTCCCATTCTCCGCGCACTGAATGCTTTGCTGTGACCCGACGCAGATATACCAACCGTACACACCCAGACCACCACACACCATGCATGCATGGATACGCCTGAGTAGAGACAGCTAGAAGAGGAATCTACAGTCCAAAACAATGAAAAGGTGAAAATAAAGTTGCATTGTCAAAGGACCGACCGTTAGCTGGTGGGACCTACGGCGAAACCCAGCTGGAGTCCCCAACATTAAGCATCGTGGGTCGGGGATCCCATCGCCTCCCCAACATTCAACATACGGCCCAAGGAAAAATACGCGTCGTCGTCAACGTGTTAAAATATTCTATTTTGAGTGTTCATCTCAAAAAGGTCGAATTAACCCTATGATTAATTTATTCATGTATTACCTTCAAAAGAAAAACATGCTATCGCTTGTAGCAGAACAAGTGTGCACATGAGGACCTAAGGTAGAACAGAGAAGCACTGTATACACGTTTACCACGTTCCATTTTCAAATTTTCCTTGCAGCGATATTTCATGTGGACAAGAAGTTTTTCCTGTACGAGTTTATTCGGACACTGGCAACTGTGTGCCACCGGAGGCTTTCACATACATTTCCTCTTGTGACTACTCAATGTTTAAGGAAAATCGTGTTCCTAAGCGAACACTGGATTTGTTGACGGTAAGTTCTGCTGCTACTGTAGCAGTGTAGTTCTTGTATTCGTAAGTTGGCAATGCAGGGAACTTGCTTGAAGAGAAAAATGACTTCCAAAGCCTTCAGGTTAAATGCGATTGTGATGATCTAATCTGTGGCGAGCAATGTGCTTGTAGAGAAATGAACGATAGACTTACTTTCTGTACGATAATGGTGAGTGGCGTTTTGATTACTGTCTCAAAATGTATTTAGAAAGGAACGTGAGGTCCTTACTTTCTTTTCACCGTTATCTCTGTTTTATTGATAATTATATCTGTTCCATTTCCATTGAAAGAAGTTATGTAATCAGATCTTGCAAGCAGGTAGAAGGTGGAATGTGGCTGAAGACGATCCACACTTGTACGGGAAACAGGGATTAATTCTGCCTGACTAGGCACCAGTGTGAATAACGTCCAGAAAATCCTCGACCATCGCTCTCTGCTGTGCGAGAGTAGAGCCGATAGTGAATGTACGCGCGGAGAGCACAGACGGCTCGCGGGTGGCGAGAGTGAATATCCGCGCGCGAGAACGTAAAGGATCAGGCGAAAATCCTCGACGTGCCGTTGAGAGAATCCTCAAGCAATATTCACCTGGCCTGTGACTGCGCCACCGAAGTAGGTCAACCCGTCCATCGCAAAAGTTGGGTGTCCCCCAACAGGCCCACCGCGCGGCGAAGCAAGAGACGCAGACGCGGCAAAGGGACGAGTCGCAGCGCATACTGTAGCGGTTAGGCGTCAGGTTAAAGAGAGTGTACCATACTACGTCTCATATCGCACAGCACGCGCTGCAACTCGTCTCTTTGCCGCATCTGCGTCTCTTGCTTCGCCGCGCGGTGGGCCTGTTGGGGGACACCCGACAAAGTCTCAACGCATAAGGATCTCTAGCGTGTGAGAGTGTAATGCGAGAGTGAACATACGCACGGACACAGACGGCTCGCGCAAGGCGAGTGCGAATGCCGGCGCGGAGAGCGGTCAACGTCGGTCCAACGTAACGGTTGACCCTGCTTCCGACTGGTGGCAGCAGTGTCTGGGAGGATGACGGTGCAGACTTCAAACGAGGCGTCCTGCGCCGTGTGGACTGTTGACACAAAGTGATCCTGTTAATGAAATCCTCGAATGGAAATCTGATGCACCGCGCATCTAAAATAGTAGGTCTCATTGACATAAGGCCGCTAGTCGGGCAGCTAGGTCCCAAAGCCGTTTCTTCAGTCCTGAAAAATAGGAGTTCACAACCAGGGTGCGACACTGCGCAACTTAAAGCGGCCAGGCAGGACGAAGCCAAGGCTTGCCTCGTGCTGTCGTGCTGCCATCCTTACCAATCGCTACGTTGCTTGTAGTTTGCCGCTTTCGCTCTCTCTCGCAGGCGCTTCCCGCTACCCGGACTCAGGCACAACAGTAGCGGCAAAGTAAAGTATTTCCGTGGGTTTTCCTGATTTCCTCGTTGCATACTTCTTGCTCTAACGCTCTCAAAACAAAGTACAGCCAATCAGGCCTCCACACTACAACTCTTCATGCTTACACAAGTGTCCCTCGCGGTCACGAGTAGGAGTCTTGGTTCTTTTCTGTGATGCTTCGTAGGGCTTCACGCCTCACGGCTGTGAGGTTAGCAATTCGTATGGATGCGTGTGCATCAAATGGGTCTCTTGTACACATGCAAAGAGTACTAGCGCAGCCGCTACATCGCTCACCATCGACCTTGGAATGAAACCTCAACATTGATTCGAGCCTCGGACTGGCGGTTGGTTGCGCTCTCTACCTGCTCCTGAACTTCGTCTTCCTTCCTTTCCTGTAGCGGCGACAACACAGTGGAATGGTTGGGACTATAGTGGATGTTTTTATAAGAGTTGGAGTTGCTTATCGCAATCGTATAATCACATTCGGATGGTAGTATCTCAACACTGCCTCAGAACTTACAAGGGAGGTCGTTCAGGGTGTGCCAAGCTTTTTCAAAATGGTTTCTTGCATGACATTGGGGCACATATGGGGACCACAGAAGCATGGTTCGGCCTCTGAATACCAGAAAAGGGGTCCCTAGTTCGATTCCTCGTGGTGACAAATTTTTGCATTTCGAGTTGACGTTTCAAAATTCGCGCAAAATGGAGTTAGCATGAATAATTAGTACCATATTCATGATTAGGACCGTCAGTAACCCTTACAAATAGACTTTGATTGAAAAACTGGTGAAAAAGGTGTGACTAGGGACCCCCTTTTCTGGTATTCAGAGGGCCGTTCAGGAAAAATTAACCATGGTTCTGTGGTTCCCGCATGTGCCCCTATATCATGCAAAAGACCGTTTTGAAAAAGCTTGGCACACCCTGAACGACCTCCCTTGTTAGTTTATCAACTAGTTTTGTCAGGTTGGTTTCCCTCGATCCTCTCCGTTCCCCTTTTCCACCTAACGCCTCCTCTGCCATTCACGTAATGTTGATAATGCAAGTATGCGTGCTCTGAATCCGTAAAGGAGTGCTTCTTCCTATTAGCTGCCTTATCGTGCTATTTGATCATTTCATTTTGCGGATTAACAGACACTGACACATCTACCATCGACCGACACGGCGATATACCTACTGGGAAGGTGTTACACTAAGTTGGCGGTCTAAGCAAAAGATTGTGATCTGCGTTCTCTTTATTTTGTTGTCAGGGATTTTGCAAAGGGTTTCAGGCGAGTGAAAAATGAAGAAGTGAAGCTGATTTTTGACTGGATCATTTCTTTGAACTACTGAGAGTTCAGGGTGGATTAAAACATGAGCGCAAGAAGGGATGCGGCATACTGAAATGTTCACTACAGGGTGACGGACGGGTCTTTGTCAACTCGAATGCAACATTTTTTAACACACTAATTGTGGGATGCGGAAGCAAATGTGCTTGTAAAGGGCAATGTAGGAATTCCCTTCGTGCCACATCACTTCCCGCACCTTTCAGGTTAGTTTCCATCTACGTCAGATTACATAGAATGCTGAAGAGATCGTAAACGTGAGTAATCGTTTGATAATTAAGATTCGAAGTTTTTCGAAGAAGTGATAATCTCGGATTCGGACTGCGTACACTAAGCAATATACCCCAAGGTGCGAGCAAATTTTTACAACTGCATCGAGCCATTTTCAATTTTTTTGTGCACTTCTCGTGAGTTCCTTTTTGGGTAGGTTGATCTTTGCCAGCTGGGCGATGCATCGCTTTGTCGTCGCTTCTTGGTTAGAAATACTGTCGTATAAAGGTTGTTTCAGATACTTTCAGCCCTTTCATGGGCTGCAGTCTTAAGATGAATTACGAATAATCAAGCTTAAATAAGCATGAGAACATGGTTATAAGTGTGCGTTGGTAAGCCACATTGCACTGGGAGACCACCACCCGTGGGCGGGGCGTTTCTAGAAAAGCGGTGCTCAATGAAAAATCATAATCGTTAGAGAGCTACAGTCCATATCCGGGAGACAGGGTGGGAGGAGCCAAAAGACGTGATTGCGGACTACACAAATTTGATAGTTGTCGTGGTGATCAGCTGATTTGTATTCGTCGACTTCGTTGATTTCTACTATTTTCGAATATTCCGCTGCATTTTATTATTCTCTACACTATTCTACTTCACTTCTGAACAGGTAGGTCAGTATAGCAAAAAAGTTTGCTGTCATGCATGAAATTTGAACGATTTTTTTTGCAAATTCCGATATCAGAACGTGGTTTTTGCATGTTCGGTGAATTTTTTCCCTTCACTTTCATTTTTTATTCTTGCGTTGCATGCAGTTTCCATAGCAGTATCATTTACATGTTCTTTTAATTGACAAGAACATATTTTTGACACTGTTATGAAGCTTGCATTCTACGAACAACGCATTTCGCGTGGACCTGCTAATATCGTTGGTTTTTTTTTTATTATTACTTTTACCTTTTTCTTTTCGACTTGTTCTTCATTGTGGCATCTTTTATGTGTTTCTTTAATTGTGTGGAACACTATTTGATGCTGTTTTGAAGCAAGTCGTCGCTTTTGTGCGTGCACGTCTTCAGGTCGTGCTGCAGTTGTCACAGTTCCATCGGTTTCTCGGTAAGCAATTTCAAAAATGCAGCTTTTTTCAAACCTCGTTTCGAAAACGAAGCCCAATGTTCACTTCCAAAACTTTTTTATTCTGTTTAGGAATTCCTTTACCTTGCGGAGTGTTTTGGTCGCTATTTCTCACTACGGCTGTCGCAAGCTTTCGTAACACCTGTCCAAGGCACTGAAAACGCTTTTTTGACGTACTGCTTTCGTTGTACTGTTATTTCTGGGCTTGCATGAATAATCGTATCAGACTTTTCAAGCATGGTTTGATTTTCCTTTTCATATCTGGTTTACGATCATATCCTTCGACTGCATGCCTCTGTACGTTGCTGTTTCTGTGGCATACAGTTATCCATGAATAAATAATGACTAAATAGACAATGAATAATGTTTATTGGATGGTATTGGAAAAGAAAAAGTGGAAAAGAAGTGTAGTGTGTGGAAAGTGGAAAAGAAAGCTTGCACCACGTTTAAAGGGGTATTTTGGACAGGTGTTACGAAAGCTTGCGACAGCCGTAGTGAGAAATAGCGACCAAAACACTCCGCAAGGTAAAGGAATTCTTAAACAGAATAAAAAAGTTTTGGAAGTGAACATTGGGCTTGGTTTTCGAAACGAGGTTTGAAAAAAGCTGCATTTTTGAAACTTGCTTACCGAGAAACCGATGGAACTGTGACAACTGCAGCACGACCTGAAGACGTGCACGCACAAAAGCGACGACTTGCTTCAAAACAACATCAAATAGTGTTCCACACAACGACGGATCACAGTAAAGAATGATGATGATGAAGAAATGTCGAGGGAAACGGCAGAAATGAAACGAAAAAGCACTCTACGCACAGGAGATGGGCGGATTGCTGCACTACCAGGAAAACACATGCCGAAAAGTGACAAGTTGCTTCAAAACAGCATCAAATAGTGTTCCACACAATTAAAGAAACACATAAAAGATGCACAAATGAAGAACAAGTCGAAAAGAAAAAGGTAAAAGTAATAATAAAAAAAACAAACACGATATTAGCAGGTCCACGAGAAATGCGTTGTTCGTAGAATGCAAGCTTCATAACAGTGTCAAAAATATGTTCTTGTCAATTAAAAGAACATGTAAATGATACTGCTATGGAAACTGCATGCAACGCAAGAATAAAAAATGAAAGTGAAGGGAAAAAAATTCACCGAACATGCAAAAACCACGTTCTGATATCGGAATTTGCAAAAAAAATCGTTCAAATTTCATGCATGACAGCAAACTTTTTTGCTATACTGACCTACCTGTTCAGAAGTGAAGTAGAATAGTGTAGAGAATAATAAAATGCAGCGGAATATTCGAAAATAGTAGAAATCAACGAAGTCGACGAATACAAATCAGCTGATCACCACGACAACTATCAAATTTGTGTAGTCCGCAATTACGTCTTTTGGCTCCTCCCACCCTCTGTCTCCCGGATATGGACTGTCAGTGGCAGAAAAGAATTAGTGCAGGGAAGCGATGTCTAAGGTATTTCCAGCACGCATGATGTGAACGGAGGTCACCCACAATGGGCGGAGCGTGTCCGACGTTTTCTACAAGAGCTCATAAATCGGCTCTGAGATGACTTGGAAACCTGAAAACAGTGGATACAGGTTAGGAGAAGAGGAGAAGCTAAATGTCAAGGCTGGGCGTAGCTTACACCAAAGTGGGCGGAGTTTGCAACCAGCCTCATAACTCGGTTCCTAGGAGTCCACTGAGTCCGGGAGAAGGCGTTTAAGTGCTAGGGAAAGGGGTCAACCGTTGTTGGCGGGCGGAGCATGCACCAAAGTGGGCGGGGTTTGCCACGGTACTTCATAACTCGGTTCCAATAAGTTCCGGAGATGGGAAAAAGTAGAAAAAGGTTGGGGAAGAGATGATAGTCAACTGATATCAGTGGGCGACCCATGCACCAAAGTGGGCGGGGTTTGCCACAAAGCTCGATTTCGTCCCCTACAAGACCTCATAATTCTGCTCCGAGATACTTAGAGAACTGAAAAAATGTGTATAGAGGTGAGAGAGAGGAGTAGAGGTTGAATGTGAACGCTGGGCGTGGCACACCCCGAAGTGGGCGGAGTTTGCCACCACTCTCATAACTCGGTTCCTAGAAGCCCCAGCGCCCGGGAAAAAGTGGATAAGGGTTGCCGGAGGGAAAGGGGTTAAATGCTATTGGTGGGCTAAGCATGCACCAAAGTGGGCGGAGTTTGCCCTAAACTTATAATTTGGTTCCAAGAAGTCCAGGAGACCGGGAAAAAGTGGGTCGAGTCCGACAACGCAAGGGAGGCAGCTGCTATTGGTGGGCGGGGCATGACCAAAGTGGGCGGAGTTTGCGACGAAAATTCATAACTCGGTTCCAAGAAGTCCCGGAGACCGGGAAAAAGGTGGATAGAGGTGGGTGAAGGAGTGGAGCCCAACTGCTGTCGGTGGGCGGGGCATTTCCAAAAAAAGTGGGCGGAGTTCTCCACGAAAATTTGTAACTCGGCTCCAAGAAGTCCCGGAGACCGGGAAAAAGGTGGATAGAGGTGGGTGAAGGAGTGGAGCCCAACTGCTGTTGGTGGGCGGGGCATTTCCAAAGTGGGCGGAGTTCTCCACAAAACTTTGTGACTCGGCTGCAAGAAGTCCTGGAGACCGGGAGAGAAGTGGGCGAAGGAAAGGAAGTGAATTTCTAATGGTGTGCGGAGGATACACCAAAAAAGCAGGATTCGCCGCCAAAATTATAAATCGGCTCAGAGATAGTTCAGAGATCGGGTAAAAAGTGGGAAGAGGTTGGCGAGGAAGAAAAAGATAGGTGGGACATGCAAAGAAATAGGCGGAGTTTACCACGAGGTTCATAAATCGGTCCGGAGGCAGTCCGAGGCCGGGAAAAACGGACAATTGGTGGAGGAAGGAGGGAAGGTCAAAAGCCATCGGTGGATGAAGCATGGGGCAATCGGATAGAATTCAGCTTGAAAGTCAAATATTCGAATCACCGCATCTTCGCCGCAGAACTGTGCTGTGCGGCGCCAACTGGTAGCTAATAACGAGCCATAGGCTGTCAATAAAGTGGTACTGGAACAAAAAAAACTTGAAATTCCAATAATGCATCAACCTCAAGCGATTTGATTCCTGCAGCATGATAGAGAATATTTTTAATAATGAATTTTTCTTTCAGGCTGTGCTGTTGTTGAATTCTGTGGCGAAATTCTCAGGGTCAGTGTGTTTATGTGCCACCGGAGTATCAATAAGATTTGTTGCAGTGGTGAACATATTTCAGAGCAAAGTGTTGAGCAGTAGAGGGGCGGAATCGTTGGACTACTCTTTCTGTCTACACTCATCTGAAGAGTCAGAGATTTATGAGAGGCTCGCATCAGCCAAGAATACAAAGGTGTGTGAATTCGATTCACTTGCCTCGTTCACCATTGTGGTAGTAGCATCTTCTGTTTTGTTAAGTTGCTACTGTGCTGATAAAATTATTGTTTACAGAGCGAAGTGTTTGCTATTTTGAATCATACGACATATATTGATCCCACAAGAAAGGGCAACATTGCACGCTTTATCTCTCACGGCTGTCTACCAAATCTTGTGATGTTACGGTATGTCCTAATCTTTGGATCCAAAATTTTGAGAAAAAAAGTCAGAATTTTCGAATCAATCTCATGGAGTTGGTGCCATATCGAATTGAGTGCATTGCAGTGCATATTCACTCCCAACAGTGGGTTGCCAGTACCTGCCGATATAACATTTAGGGCTTTTGTTTTATCATGAACACTGTTATAAACATGCATCGTGTGGGATGTAGTGTGATGCGCTGAAGTGGATCTCATTTCGCAGAGAGCGATGTGGCACCATGAACCACTACGTTGCATTCACTCGAGAAAGAGGATCTTAAAAATGGACAATAAGACCATTGAGGGTAGGAAACTCAATGTAAATGAATGAGCTAATGCGTGAGGTGACTGTTATGTGGCAGAATTCCGGACCTGTACAAAGGTGAAACGATGGGAAGATAGTAGATTATGGTCCGGCTGCAGTGGTCAGTAGATTGGTTTGGATTTTACATATATCCTGATGATTTCAACGGTAAACTTCCATCATCATACCATCCTTCATTTGCCTTTAGGTACGCCGAGAACGATTTGCGTCTCCATCACTCTCGAGCGATCTTGTTTGCAGCTCAACCTATTCTTGCCGGAACAGAGGTAATCATCAAAAGTAATCTTTTGATAGGTCATTGAAATTTCTTTTTTTTATAGAGACGCAGATTGTTTTCATTCATATGCTCATATTTCTTGAATGATTTCATTTAGCTATTTTTCGATTATGGGAATAACTATTTGAACCGAGCAGGATTCAAGTGTGAGTGTCGAACAATGTGGTGTGACAGCGTAGCGACACGTTGGCGCTCTACGGATCCCACTCATGAAGAGGTTTTTTTTACCGTTCATCTTGCTTTCAGGAATTCCCACATCTCGCAGATAATAAGCTGAAAGTGGTGCTCATTGTCTGATGAAAAGCACTACCAAACTCAAGAACACCTCGTGCAGTCTCCATGTCGTCCTTTGTTGAAACCTCGGCATTTGATGTTGAGTGTACTGCAATTGTTTTTGTACTGTATGCCAAACGAGGTTTTTAAGATGGAATCTTTATTTACTGGCCTTACGTTTCGACCGCTTCGTCTTCTTCAGAGGCCTGGAGATTGTCCAAGATTCCACCGATGCGGAGCAGTAGCTCACGCCCTGTGTTAGTTGACGTCAATGAGGCAAATGCCAGGCCTCTGAAGAAGACGAAGCGGTCGAAACGTAAGGCCAGTAAATAAAGATTCCATCTTAAAAACCTCGTTGTGGCGTACAGTACAAAAACAATTGCAGTACCTCGTGCAGTGTTTATAGAAACATGAGTCAACATAGCTTGGGTGGTGTGGCGGAACCGTCGGGGGAAGGGTATCCTTCTTCCCCGAGACCGCCCTCCAGGTCCCGTTCCCGGTGCGACGATCGGGGTTCCGTATCCTCCTTCCTTAAACTAGAGGAGGTCTATCACAAGCGGGTCATCCCGGGATCCGTGCCGTTTCCCCCACAGCACGGGCGCCAATCCCCGAGGCATCTACACGATAGCTCAAATAACTAACACACAATGCAAGATGCGTTTGGATCGTATAGCGCTCAAGTCGGGCCCCTCGCCCTGACGTTCCCTGACCACTAGTTCCACGCATGATAATACGACACATTGTAAATACTCACATTTATTATGGCTTCGTCCTAAACATCCTGACGTCCTACTCCCATGTCCTACCGTGCGCGACCGCACGGCAAGCAATGCGCCATGCAAGTTGCTTCTTAGCGCACTTCATGTGTCGCTTTTAGCCTTGGGACATAGCCGAGGTACCCCCCCCTCACGAGAGGAAGTTACGCTAATCGCAGAGGCGAACCGATAGACCGACTGCTCGGCTGGTGGCGGACATACGCTTGAGGCACGCTCCAGGGCCGTGTCATCACAAGTCCGAAGGTCTTCGGGGATAATATCCTGAAGGCGTATGCAACAGCCCGATAGTTTTGGGGATATATCCCGAAACTTCGGGGCTTGTTGCATACGGCCCCAGGGCCGCGCGTGCCCAACGCAAATGGCCATGGAGCGAGACAGAGCCCAGGCGTGCAGCGCGTGCCCGGACGACAGTCGCGTACCGCGACAGGTGGTAGAGAGATAAACAGTGGCGTTTTTTTGATCATTTCCCTTGCGCTGCGTCTACTCATTAACGAATTTCAGTGAGCATTCTTCGGACATTGAATGTTTTTTGTCAAACACATCTGACTGTTGGTATCAGTTGTCGATGAGCGGTATGTGCCAGTGAGTCCAAATTCCCAGTGCACAAATAAAGCAGAAGAACGCGGAATCATTTCGGAATCACGGGGCCTTTTCATAAATACTTGTTCTTATCTAGAGACACATAAAGGGTTCGAATGGCATGTGTTATTTTGTCGAAAATCAGACAAGAAAAGCCATGAGGAACGTTTTTGGATAGGAAGCAACAAGCACCCCGAAAACCCTTAAATTTTTCTTTGTGAGCTTGGCTGTAGTGTGACGGAGAGAGAACTTGAAAAACTGGAAAAAACGCGAGAGTGCCACGTCGTGCGCGAGAGCGCGCCGACGCCATGCATGTCGCGGTTGATTAAGGGTGACGCGGTTGCTTGAAGGCAGCGATTACGATAGATCTCAAAGGGGTTTAGAGGGGACGTGGGGTCTCAATAGTACGCCAATGGCGAAAAAAGCAAAGAAATCCGTCAAAAATAAGCAAAATAGTACCCCTTTGATTGCCCTTTCATTTTCGACCATGGATGAGCGACGGTAAAGAACGACGTTGTTCGGACGTGTTAACCCCGATAGCCGCCATCATGCCAACAAGCATAGTGTTTTGATTGATAAGGCATTACATGGGCAAGTTGGAAGATACAGCCGCTAAAAGGGAAATGATCTCCCAAAATGAAAAGCCAACAGCAACAGCTCGCCCAAGTCATCTGAACAAGTGGGCGTAACGCTGCTGGGGCGGAGTGCTGCGGAGGTCCTGCTCAGCAACCACAGCACCTTTCGCCGTGGAAGCGCCACACATCGCTTCCTTGGCAGCCAAGTAATTGCTCCGTGTGGCGCAGGTTCTCCCCCGATGCGAAAATTCCTTATCGTAATCGCTTCCTTTAAGTGGGGGCATTCACTTCCCTCGTCCCGCCCTTTTATGTCGCGGCGGTTTGATTAGGGGTCCTGCTTCTCACTCATGAAGAGAGTTTTCCTGAGGATCCAACCGCAACCCATGCCTTCAAATGCTAATCACTCATAGAGTGGCTGGTCAAGGCAAGCCTAGGTGGAAGTCAGTGTCTTCTCAGGCGAATCTGGCCCGATTGACCTACTCCAAGGCACCTGTTTCAGGTCATAATCAAGCTTCAATCTGAACCGAAGTGTGCGTATGCTAAGCTGCGCATTTAACAGCCACACCACCTCCTTTCAGTGTGTGGAGCCCTATTTACGAGGAACTGCGTGTGTTAGCACTCGCATCAATGCTGTTAATGCATTAATGCTTAAAATATGCAGTAATATATGCAATTAATGAAATTGAGGGCATGACGAAATTATAATAAATTGTAATGTAAATCGAAATGAAAACAAACCTTTTTCATTTATGGCTATCTTTTTGCATTTCTACACTCTTCCATGCATTTCATCCGATAAGTGACCTTCTCAAGGAGAGATACTAACTGTACAGGGGAGTGGAGAGGGGAGCAAAAAGTCACTTTGCCCACGGCTCGCATTAATAAATTTTTAGTTGCGCAGGGTGCCGCTGTTTAGAAGTCTTATAACAACGTATTCTCAGGTGTTCCCCCAAATTCAAAAGCAGAAACTGCTTTATTGCCTCTACCATCCCCAGAATGTGACGTCATCTGCCATGACAGTAGACCTAAGGAACCATGGAAGAACTCACCGGCGGCGCGGACGCGTTCGCGTGTTGGTGACGTCACAACGGCGGCGAGGGAGCGAGCAAGGGCCAGCTTTGCCACCATTACTTCAATACATTAAGTACTCCGAGCATCTATCGTGCTCTTACTTCACTGTGTGATAAGTAGAAGTAAGCGGGAATCGAACACGAAGAACACTCACTTTATTCGAGTTATTGACAGTGTTCTCCTAAGGGTTCCCCTCATGAAAGCCTCAACTTCCTCTATCTCTTCAAAAATTACAATTCCTAGGGCAAGGAGCTGCCTGAACATGACACAGGCATTACGTCAGCGGCACAAATGACTGAGCAAATTGGTATAGTGCCAGAATTCCTAATCTGTCGCAGCTGCGACATCACTTGGCATCACTTGCACGCGCTCGCGTCCGCGCCGCCTGTGAGCTTTTCTCTCCTCCCACATAAATTCTTCAGTCAGTTAGATGTTGGAGGGCTTCTTGAATCACAGTTCCAACTATGCAAGACCCTCCCGATCAGCATTTGGGATGACGTCATAATGGGCCACGATCAGTCGGAATCTCTTTAGTTCGAAAGTGCACCATGCCCCCGTGGGGAAATCTGCGGATGGCGTCGGTGTAGAAGGCCATTATGAAGACTTCTATCAGGAATGGAAAGCGCTCTTCAATATACAGTCGGGCGCATTCGAATTTAGCAAAGTGTGAATATTCCGTTCTAAATGTGTAGAGAGAATAAGTTCTTTTGCACCCCCTCCCCCGTATATTTGCCTACAGCTATTTGCAATTTTTTTCCAAGTGACAAAATTTCAGATAATGCGGAAGTCTCTGGAGTATTTTGCCTATTTGAAGCAACGTATGAAAGTTTACGACTTGAAAGCAAAGCAATATCTCCGGAGCGAAGGCATAGTTCGTCCTGAGTACGGTAAGGAACTACTCTCCCCTGTAAACGACGAGCTTATTATGGAAATCAGTTTAAAGTGCTTTTGTTTGTCTGTTCGCCTTTCTATCTTTCATGAAATTCATCACCACCTGAAAAATCACCTGGAGACATCGAGTGGGGCGTTGGCCATAGCGCGAAATACGCATTGCTAAGTGGAACCTTGCACCGAAGTGAGCGGCAAAAACTCCTGATTTGGTTCCAAAATAGTCTATATGCTATGAAAATGGGCAAAGGTGTGCACAATGTCATCCTCGCGATTGGAGAAGGGGCGGGGTTTGCAGAAAAAGGACAAAAACCAGTAATGATGGAGAAGTCAGTGGTGGGTGAAATGTGCACAGATCTGAGCGGAATTAGCCATAAAAACTTTTAAGTCGATCACGGGACGGCTCATGGACTTGGATAAAAATGGGACTAGCAAAGGTCAACCGTCATTGGTTGGTGGACGTGCACCTTTGAGGAGCCCTGGGATAAAGTGGATTGAGGCTAGCAGAATGGTGGAGATCAAGCGGTAATGGTGGGTGGGGTCTGCACCAAGGCAGGGGAGGGCGGATCTTCACACAAAACCGAGAATCTGGTTTCGAGAAACTCAAAGACCGAAAAGTGTTTCGAGATTGGCGATAAGGCAAAGCTTGAGCGTTAATGGCGGCTCAGGTGTGTACCGAAGTAAGCGGAGTTTACCACAAAACCTTTCATGACAGCACGAAAAAATGTGGATCGATGCTGGCGAGGAAGAGAAAATCAGATGCGGTGGTGGGCAGAACACGCACAAAACTAGGCTTCGTTTTGCCATGAAACTCTTGAGCATACCACGATCTAGTCCTGAGACCAGAGATCGAGAAATCGTGGATAAAGGCTGGCGAGAGCTCTCGCGCTACACATTTCACAGCGATGGCGGGAGTTGTTGTAAGTAGAAGTCTGGCTGCCTCCCTTTATTCTGCAAGAATTCTCTTATTCCCAGCGATAGTTTCGTGACGAGCCCGACCTAATCGGTACCTTATGTAGTAGAAAGTAATTCCCAAAAACCTGTCGAGTTGGAATTCCCAGTGCCCAAAGCAGACCAATCACTTGCCTCTGTCTGCATTCTCCGCATGATGTGCTAAGTTTTCTTAAAAACTAAATTTTTTTTTTTTTTGAATTTTCACAGAAAAGGATTGTGGTGAAGCAAAATACTACAAAATATTAGAAGAAGACTTTCAGACGACCTCGACGAACCACTCATAGGCATTCAGTCCAGTCTTTCAAGGTACGCAGTTTTCTTTTGGGTGTATTTCTTCCTTCATTTGTAATTTTCAGAATTGATCCAGCATGTGTTCACAAACGTAATGGAGAAAATGTAAGTTATTTTTTATTTGAATATTTCTCGGTAGACTTTTGTCCTCTTCATCCAGCTTTCACTGCAATGTCTGCATTTTAGGAACCTGTGATATGTTATAACCTTTACTGCCGCAGCCTCTCGAAGTGCACCTGTAAACCGCTTGTCAGGGTTATACCTACAATAACCCTTGATTAGTTTTCCATGTTATGATGAAGTGCTATGCTGATTTGGCTACACCTCTTGATTTATGAGGACCCAGCATAGAAGCTGCTCATTTGGAATGGCCAAAACGGGCAAAAAATGCTCATGAGATTCTTTTAGGAACCTATAAATAATGTTCACTGTTAACATTACATGCCTTTCAAGGAGTGAAGTCAGAGTTGTTTCAAATAATTAACTGCTTCTTACCACTTTTAATAGATCCACTTTTCTTTTAGGCATCTTTGTTTTTTTTCCGTTTAGAATGGGAATTGTTCTCATCATGTTTCTCTTCGAAGTGTTCCGTATTTAGGTCTCCCTTATACTGAAACGGAAACAAGACAAAACTACTTTTTTGATTAGGAGTTGGTTGAAACGAGTTGAAAATCGCCAAAGTGCTCTGCAGAGAAGTTCAAATGGAAGCATAAAGCATTTGACGTTTATCATTCCTTTTTGGGATGACCCACACTTCTTCCAATCATTATCGTGGTGGCAAGGGCGAGCCGATGCAGAATTTCGTGGTTTTATCCTCCCAGACAATTGTGGTACCAATTGATCGACACGAAGGGATAGAAAACTCAGTCGGTCGGACGATTTGATTTGGCTGATTTGACCCAGGATTCGATCCCCGGACCGCGGACTGTGGGGCGGAAGACGTACGTTTCTCCTCCTGGGATCAGGTCATCATTGAAGCTTAAGGTTAAGTTTGGGTTTAGACTTAGGTTAAGGCTTATGCTTACACATTGGCTTATGCCTAAGCCTATGATTGGGCCTAGGCTTAGTCCTAAGCTTGCTCCGAGCGAATGAACGGCGTCTCAATTTAGGTGACCTGACCCAGGAGGAGAAACGCACGTCTTCCGCCCCACAGTAGTACTCAATGGACGTAATATGTATTAGGGGTTGGCAATAGAAACAGTAATACAGTATGAAGGCAGCCAGATTTCACAGTGAACTGTTTTTCTGAGCTGGAGGCCGCCTAAGAAGAAAAGCATGATTGAATGAATTTTCATATCTTGCCATCCATTGGTGGCTGTGTCCTGTGAAGGGGTGTTCATTGACCATCTAATCCCAACCCGTGTCTTCAAAACGTGGGATCACCCAATGTGCACGTTCACTACAATCAGTAGCCTGTGGTCAAAGGAAGCAAGATCGTCCTTTATGCGGCCGAAAATACGGCGCCGAACTCCTTGTATGATCCGCATTGTTTTGCTCACTAGTGTTGCCACTACATAGCAGCGCCGTTCGATCTTATTCTGGAAGGGCTTTCACTTAGAGCGGTTGTATCCTCCAACTTTTTTGTGCAATGGGTTACTATTCAATACATGGTGCTTGTTGACGTGATGGTGTCCATCTTGTCAACAAGTGCAAACGACCCCTTGGTTGTTGGCTCGTTCAATGGCGGAGGTCAGCCAGCAGACAAAGAGGTTCCATTTTGCATCCCTTCAACGGAATTTTTCTGCTTTTTTCATTACTGGCGCATTCAGCATCCCCTCCTCCCTCCCACTATAGGTTCAACCAAGTCCTATCGCACTTCCTTGCTTAGAGGAAAATTGAAAAGCTACCACCCAAAACACTGAAGATTAGGGCTTGCATCTTGTGACTTTGGTTTAGTTCACAAAAATCAATGCTGCCATGATCTGAGGACAGACTATAGAGCAGAAAGGATGAGCGCGACGCAGACATAGCCGGACACGTAACCACTCGTCGCCAGAAATAATTGCAGCCATGTGAAAAAGTCCTTTCGCCCCTGGCGTGGTTTCCGAGCCTCGAAAAGGCAAGGTCTGCGTTGAGGACTTCCACCGGCTTCTTCGTGGGAACTACCCTCAAAAGTCCCCAAGGAAATCTATTTATTCAACTGTTCTTCGGCCTGATGAAGCTTTTTTGCACGAATCAAGGTGGGATTCGACAATGTGTCTTGCCGCAAACCACCGGTACCCTATTTCGATCTAGGAAGACAACAACTTGCGAAAATATATTGCTTTCCAACTCATCGAGGACCGCCTTTGTGCGTGTATTGCAGCGGTTTTTTTCGTATTCTCTCATGAATTTTTTTCGCACTAGGCACATAGGAACTCCTCGTGAGCTTTACAACAACTTTCGAACAGAATTTCACCAGTCTACAAGGAGGTTGTTATTGACATGGAAGGGTTCGGTAAGGTTATCTCAAACTCTCCAGCGCCGCTCTTGAGAACGTCAGTGGAAATGGAAAGACACGGGAGTGGAGGTTTATAGCCGGAACTACACCATCTTCGTTTTGCTGACGACATCGTTCTTATAACGCCGAACATCGAGCAAGCGGAGCGAATGCTGGCTGATTTCGACTGCGCCTGTGGTAAGGTCGGTCTGCAGCTGAACCTAACGAAGACGATGTTTATGAGAAACGGATTGGTTCCTGATGCCCCATTCACGCTCAACGGAACGAACATCACCGAATGCTCCAGCTACGTGTACCTAGGTCGGGAAATCAATATGATGAACGATCTAGCTCCAGAGCTGAGCAGGAGGAAACGAGCGGCATGGGGAGCGTTTAAGAACATCGAGGGAGTAGTGAAGAAGACGAAGAACATCCGGCTCCGTGCCCACCTCTTCGATTCCGCTGTCCTTCCTGCCCTAACCTACGCCTCAGAGACTTGGACTCTGCGCAGGCAGGACGAGCATGCGGTCAGCGTTATCCAACGCGCTGTCGAGAGGACGATGCTAGGAGTAACCCTATACACGCAAGTGCAGAGGGGAATCCGGAGTTCCGAACTACGCCAACGGTCGAAGATCAGGGAATCTGTCGTTTTCGCTGGGGGATCGAAGATGCGGGCGATTTTGTGTTGACCGTTGGACCGGAGCGGTTACCGACTGGATCCATCGGGACGTCAAACGATCACTGGCCCAATGGTCCGACAATCAGCGGTACGACAAGTGATACTGTGTTTTTCTTATCGAATCATCAAATGGATGCTCCAGGATCACATTGGTGTGACTGTTGCACACGAAGGCAATGTATCAGTGCGAAAT
>MU877003.1:0-22260 GCA_036418205.1 Ostertagia ostertagi
ACGGGGAAAGCTCCGCCCTCATTACCACAGAAAACGATACCTTAAAGGAATCTTCCACGGAAAGAGTGATCATTTTGTCTTGTGTGTAGGATTAGTATTATCGAAACTAACGCTTATGTTCCGTTCTTTTTGCTATGCTCATGAGGCTAGGGGCCTAAGGGGTATCGTTTTTCTGTGGTAATGGAGGCGGAGCTTTTTCCGCGGAAGATTCCTTTAAATTTCGTATTAGGATCTTCCAAACGCCTAACAACGTAGAGAAAACAGTCAGCAGATGAGAGAGGGCACACTCGCTCAATTCACGGTCTGCTTGTGGTTCACTCTATCAAGGGTTGGCTTTTGGTTGAAGATGACCCACACTCCAACTACCCCTCAATTGGCAATCTCACTGCTGTACCCAGCGCCACTGATGGGTGGATCTGGACGAACTTGGTCGCCATTTGTTAGAGCATGTCCGACTTGTTAAAATGATGGAATGTAGACATCTACGTAGAGTTGTAAAGATTTTAGAATATTTAGTTTGTATCTTGTATGCTCTGAGCCCGAAACAGCTCCACACACGATCTGACATCATCATGTTCCTTCTGATCTCTCTTAGTTCCTACAGTGATCATCCGGTATATGCATCATGGTTCTGGACTGGGTGGAGTGTTCTAGCAAATCTCAAACAAGCAGCAGCTTAGCATGAAGGGTTCGGAGTTCTGACAGCAAAAACCGAACCTCCTTTGAGTCCGACTCTTCCGAGATATTGGTGAAGCACGAGAGTGACCATGCGCTGGGAACGCCGCTCAGTTAATACCAGGGTCACTGAAGAAGATCAACATCTACAGCGTAATGGCGATGCTTTCAATTTGGAAGTAAAGCAAGACAAAGTCTGCTTTTTTCCTGAGGTCGTTCAACCCCATGCGGAGAATATTCATTAAAAATTGGAGACTCTCAGGCTAGCCGTTCTTTCACTTCCTCTGTGTGGCACCATCCTCGTGCTAACAAGAAGCATTCATGTCTGACCCTCTAGCGTCGGTCCGAGGAAGAAGTTTGACGAGTGACATGACCTCAACTCGACTTCCGATCTTTCTTCGATCAATAGCTCCTGGAATTCTAGAGATAAGACAGCAACTAAATTTCCTTGTTATAGGCAATACATTGTAGATGACAGAGATGTATGTTTGGATGAGCAAAGACTCCACATAAAAAAGAAAAAAATTTGAATTCAAAAATACCCAAAGTGATTCACTAATTATGGGACAACCTAATATATTACTGTTAGATGGCGTATCGTATAACTTCAGGAAGCAGAATTCTCTGGATCAGGAAACCCGATGCTGCTTCCAATTCCTGCCCAATGCGAAAGTCAAGCGTGGTATGAGAGTTGGATCCTATTAGTGCATTTTTATGCAACGATTCTCCCGATCGTTTTCTGTGGTTTTCGCATCAGAAATGCAACAACATCAATGGATGATCACAATTGATGAAAATGGAAGTTAGAATCTTTAAAATAAATTCCGCAGATGATCATGTGGAGTGGAGCTTACGGATTTCATACACGATCTCGGCACTGGGATGACCTAGGTCCCTTCAGCAACTGTTGGCTCAATACCATCAATCAGCACGAATTACCCTAATTTCCGGTGTATAAGCCCGCGCCGATTTCACGTAAAACCACCCCCGCTCGTGCAGTGTAACTTTGTACACCTTAGAAACCACCGCAAATTTGCCTATAGAGGTAAGTCGATGCCCTGATCACGAAAATGACTTTCATTTTCAGCGCTGGCGCCATCTGGCGCCAGTTGGCGCCACCTTGTCACGACCCTTGTTTTCGTCAAAATCGGTGTAAACTTCAGTATAGGGGTTATTTGGGACCCTGATTACGAATATGACATTCATTATAGGCGCTGGCGCTGTTTGACCGTAATAAACTACAACAAGCAAACGCCCCAAACAACAAAGAGAAAGTGTTGACGCCTATTTTCTGCTCGTCTGCGCTCTCCAACCGAGACATGTGCACTAAACAACGTTAACGCCAAAAACGAATGTCATATTCGTAATCAGGGTCCCAAATAACCCCTATACTGAAGTTTACACCGATTTTGGCGAAAACAAGGGTCGTGACAAGGTGGCGCCAACTGGCGCCAGATGCCGCCACCGCTAAAAACGAATGTCGTTTTCGTGATCAGCATATCGAATTACCCCTATGGGCATGTTACGGTTGACTCTAGATGTACTCAAGTACACTGCACCAGTGGAGGTGTTTTTACATGATACTAGCGCGGGCTTATACACCGGAAAATAGGGTATTTTAGCGCTTGAAGCATCGTTTTGCTTCGTTTATGACTGGTTGGACACTAAAACAACTGCATCATTTCTTAAGCACAGTAGCCATACCTATTCAATCGCGGACATGCCCTTGATGGCTTAGTGGTCACCTCAGAGTTCGCGTTGTTTAGGTCATTTGGGATCAGTTTCTGTTCGGTTGATAGAACTGCATACTAGACCTTTTCGCTTTGAGGCCGAGATGTGTTACAAAATTCAGGAAGAATGGCAAAATTTAGAGAGAATAACATGGTAATAGATTGTCTAGGAACTGTGCAAATTGACGTGAGGCCAGATGGGCGACGCAGCAATTCTGCGATTCCACACAATATAGTTAAATTTTCTAAGCCTAATGAAAAATAGAGTGTTGGGTGTTATTCATCTTTGCATCGTCTAGGTTTGTTGCTTTGGGCAGACCGATGAGTTCTGTTTTGCTGAGTAATCGTCTCAGTGACAGTATTCAGTATAAATAAGCAAAACCTGGTTAGAGGAACATAAATACTGCTAAATTCGCGAAATAAGCACAACTTAGGATTTGAACAATGAGTTTTTTACAAAACAAGTAATGAAAAAATTAAACGATGATTGACATGCAAAGGTCGGCCAGAAGTGGGTAAGCAGATATGGGTGGTTCAACCGCCCGGCAGAAGAGAAATTGGAAACTGCAAGAATAGTGACAACGGTTAGCTGAAAGGGGTTTGTAAGGCTGCTGAATGCCTGCCGACGCGTGCGGCCTTACTAATTGCACAATCACGATAACGTTTAGTCTGTCCCAAAAGAAACTAAACTGAAAGAACGTCTTGGCTTGAGGAATATGGCCACAGAGGAGCGTCATTGAAGTGTCGACCCTTAGAGGAAACCTGCGCGTACGCGGCAGACATCGCGCAGCGTGCGCCAGCCGTGATCTGCCTCGCCAGAATCTCATCAAGAATCAAGGTCATTATCAAACCTCCAAGTGGTAGTGCGCACCGGATGGCAAGCAGAGCCAGCAGATTGTGGTCAGAAGCTACAAATAAAATTGCCGTTCGTCCAGTCTGACAGAGTCAAACACACCCTAGCGGGTATTTCCATAGCAACGCCGGTGTCAATTACTGGTCGAACTTCACTGAACAAAAGCTCGAATGCTAAGCGGATTAGATAACGATATGTGCTATCATGTAATAGCTCAGAAGCGATTACTTAGGATATCGCTGATATTGAAGAGAGTATGGGTAGGATTGGGTTATATCATCCCAAGTTATTACGCTCCCTTTGTGAGTTATTAGTCGCTTAGTAACATCTTGTGAACCACTTGTCATCACACAACCTTTACATTATAATTACTCGATTATCGTGATTATTAGGGCATTATGAATGATACAACTTTAATTACTGAACCTTTTTCCACACCCATTCAAACCATCTTGCCACAGCAACTCTACATAGGCTGAGGAAAATTCGATGGTAAATTTATTAGGTCGCGGAGAAAGTTCTTGTGCTTTTCGGTGTTTCGTTGTTTTTGAACGCTTTATTTTGTTACGAATTCAAGCAAGCTGCCAATAAGCTGTATGTGGTTTTGAAGAGCTTTTCTTGTTCTATCTAACAGCTAGGCTAGCTATGTTCCTTATTATTTAGTTATCATTTTTTGAAGCCTTGAATACGGGCATACTCCAAGAGCAAATTTGCATGATTTCCTTTTTCTAGCTCAAAGCAGGCCAGTATGGAGAGGAAGCAGGTCAAGATATTATAGACGCACTTGGCTGAGATTCGCAATAAATATGGTCTGAAGCAATTGTTCAAAAAGCTTTTGTAAGAATAGCGAGAGCCCTAAAGATTGTGAGGGTGGTGATCGGAGATTGGACAACGCCAACGATTAGTCGAGCGTTCTGGTTGAAGCACGTTTGCACAAATCTATTGAGGGTTCCTCCTAAACTAATCGCACTTGCACTGTGTTTTCTTGTTGCACGGGAAGAGCTGGAAAGTCACAAAAACTCAAATAGGGCGTGCCGTGACAGCTCACCATTTTGAAGGGTCGTTCGCCACGTTCTAGCTTGTTTCATGCCATGAAAACGACCTGACTCTTTGATCATTTGCGACGCACGACAAAGAACGGATTCTTTGCTACAGAATACGAACCTTTGGTGAAGTGATCGACCGCGATCAGGCTCTACAAACTTTGCAAAAGTGAAACTTCACTGAAGGAAGGTTGAGGTGAACTTTCATAAGGTCAGCGGCTGGTCTAGCTTTTCGTAACCAGGTGGATCTGTTAATGTGGAAAAGTACTCTGATAATGTGTAAAATTACTCCTAGAACTCTGGCACATATGCTCGAAATTCCTCATTATAAAGGAACCGGCTTCTCCAAAGAGTTATGCTTCAAAAACCAACATGATGCGGAAACGACCTCCGCCGGGTTCATCGTCTCTAGAGCTCCAGTATTCTGCACTACCGGGCTGATTCAACGCAGCTATTATTGGCAGAGGTTTGTGGATTCTAACAGTCTTTACTCCAATCAAAAAGGTTTCGAATGAGCCGAGATACAGGCATTTGAAAATCAAGGTCCAAAAGCGCAAGAACTTTCTTTCACGACCTAATAACAAAGCCTCCACACAAGATTGACGGTGACTTTTTTAAGCCGAAGTTTCGCCTTCCTTCAGAGGCTGAACAAGACAAAACCATTCAGGAATCTACCCGCTCAGACAATATTTCAACCTCAAAAATCATTCATCAAGGTATAAACTACCAAAGCCATGTCTTGGAGGAAGATGAGAACTGATACATACTGATGCTGGACCAAAAAGATTCGCCTGCTCCTCGAGCTAGCAGTAACGCGGTTGAATATGTAAAACCAGTAGGTCATTTGCCTAAAGGCAGAATTTGCGATGAGAAGTTAGTAGTTAGCTTAGTTAGAAATAAGAGTAGAGGTGGTCAGTGGTACAGAAATGAAGGAAAACCATGTGAAACGGCCCAAAACCCGAGAAATGGGACCCCTTCCTTGCCCGTTGATTTGCGCATTGATGCGACTCTCATCACTGTGCCCTTCAACACTACGCTCTCTCAGCTATCTAATCACTCGCGCGTATAGACTATGATGCGCTGCTATCAGGGTAAGTCGGTTTGTGGACGGTAACCGCGCCAGCCACGCCAAGAGTGAGCCATGCTAGATTTCCGAGGTCAAGTCTTTCGCTGCCAATTGCGTGTCAGTCTGCACCTTCATGAGGTCCACCTGTCTTCCCACTACGCAAGTTTTCCCTTCTTCGACTTTTAATTGTATCGTGAAATCCTAATCCAAGGGGCCTATGAGGGCATGAGGCAAGAAAATACATGATCGGTGGTCCGACACAATCGAAAAGCGGAAACGTCAGCCTTGTCGGGCATTGCAATCTTGAGTTGGTAGCTTTCTGTGGAAAAGTTGCCTTCTAATTGGAGGCAGTTTCTTCGAGCATGTTCTTCCATCTTTTTCTAGGCACTTGCTAAGCAGCTATAATATTGCTCGTCGGGGCGCTGCATTCGCATGAGGCTTCCCTTATGAGACCAAACACGTAGGCGGCAACCATAGGATACAGCGAAAGTAAGACGTTTCACGAGATGCAATGAGCAATCTGCAGCGTGTCTGGGGATATAAACATAAAGGGAGGAGAGGCAGTGAAAAAGGCATTTCGTCTCCGCATTCGAATTTATTTGATCACTCTTTGCTAAGCTCAGACTGAATGTTCCCAACTCAACTTGGAGAACACATTCCATTTCATGAAATAAAACCCATAGTGGCCTTCTACGGGCAACAGAAAAACTTGCCCTGGAAACATGGCTGGTCGGGCTCAATGAGGTCCTCGACGGACCATGTACCATTCTGACGTTTCCTAAGAAGCGGGTCCCGAGTTATTTTAATACAGCCAGAGCTAATTTCTCTAGAAACTATCCAACATTGAATCGATTCAAGAAATTATGTAAGAGCTTCAGGCTGAAGCAGTTACGGTAGACCTCCTTGAGCTCGACGGTGACAGATGACGTCATATTCTGAAGACGGTGAGGGCAGTGAAGGAGGGCCTGCGTACACTTATAGAGGGACATTAGGAAATTTTATGGAGATAATCAAACGAACGTCAACAATCAAACGTCAACAACGAAAATCGTTGTGCCGAAAAGAAGAAACGCTGAAGTGCAACATGGGCAAAAAGCCTTCTGTTACCTCCACCACCTCCCGCTCCCTGTGTTGGTAAATGGTATAGTATTAGTAACTGTTTGAATACTCAAACCTTTCTAGAACTGCAAGTTCAACAAGAATAACTTTCCTGCTTCCTTTTTCAGACCGTAGTGAGAGAAATTAACACATAGTGGTGGTCTCTCTATCTTTGACGACAGACATCAAGACTCCTAAGAAGATAAAGGGGTCAGCCTATGAACAATCCTGGAAAATCTTGCAATAAGTTATAAATGAATCTTTTATTCTAAGACTTAAAAAAATGGATTACGGTAACAGGCGGGGATGTAAAATGTGTTAGTGGATTTTCAAGTAAGCAGTTAGCATTGGAATAGCAGAGTGAACTGTTAAACAAAGCCCTACTTTGACATTTGGTTTTAGAAGTTCTATGGAGAGATAATTCAAGCAAAATTCGGCATTTAGATGAGTTCTCGCTTGCTGACATCATATCATATTCAATGATATCATTTGTTCCCTATTCCCTGGAAAATCGCTACAGGATGTGGTGATGTCTGAGTTTATTGAAGTTAAAGGGGGTTCGCTTTTGATATTCACTGAGGGCTGACAAGTGCTGCAGGTGCAGACAACTACTTACTGGCGACGGGAGAAAGCTGGTCGTTCTTTACTGTACAACTCCTCTGGGTTGGCCTTTCCATGCCTTGCCGTTGTTCATGGAACTGCACCAAGCCTCAGACCTTTCTGCTTCAATGATTTCTGCAGCCTCCGCTTGATACAGTAGCCTTGCTGACGACAATCCAATGAAGTCTGGAATTTTTTGCCTCCTCGTTTTCAGCCGTCTGAACTGGCACCTTTGTTCGCACCTTTTCAAATTAGCATACTCGCACCTGCACATATAAAGATGAAAGCATTGATTAGGGCCTAAGTGGAGAGTCTGCAAATCGAGCGAAACTATCCAAGAAAGAAGATTCAACTGAACAGCATTACAGTGACACCGATTAAAATAGGAGATTCCACCATAAGGGCAAGGTCGAAGAACGGGAAAACTTACCTAATGGAGAGACAGGCGAACCACCTAGAGGTGCGGGACCGACGTGCGATTCGCATCGAATATGCTCTCGGCGATCTAGTATAGTCTTCTCTGCGGCCCGAGGCGCGTTATTGACGCGGTACGCCCTCTCGCGTCCTTTCGTGTCTGAGTCTCTAGCCGTTCAGCAGAGAGAGCGTTACCGTTGAATAGGAAGCAGCGATGAGAGTCGCATCAATTTTCAAGTCAACGGGCAGGAAAGGGTCCCATTTCTCCTGTTCCTACCATTTTCTCGAATTTTTCTTTTTTCGTGCATCACTGACCATCCCTAGCTTAATTATCCACTAGGACTGCCACATAGAATCCGACTTTAAAGGCAAAGTTCGGGCTCAGACCCACTTAAGTGAGCCTTTACTGTGGCTAGAAGCGCTAGGTACGCAAGTGCAGAGGTCGCGTCACTTCCCTACTTCGAAAAGCGTTACTTAGACGCTAGGCGCCATGGACTTCTAACAGACTCCACCAAACTTAACATGGTCCGCCCACCGCTCCTTGTCTGCGTCGCTAACTTGATCTGCTGCTCTCTCTACTCGGACTTCTCTAGCGCTCTCCGCGCTCACATTATCTCTCATCTCCCTGCCGGCCTTTTGAACTTCTCCGCAGCGTAGAGCAAAAGGCTCGTATTTCCTGTGTATTTCACGATTTTTTTTTCCTTCCACTGGGTCCACCTTCCACCCCTACTTTCACATTTGAGTGGAATTACCTCATAAATTAATCCTGAATCTTGCCTTCTAAGCAAAGGTCCATGGTCGAATGCGTTCATTTGAGCTACTTGAAAACCGCTCGACGAAAACATGCCAATGCCACGAATTAAAGGAAATACAAAGAACTCTCAATTCGCTTACCCTTGCAGGTCACCTACAGCACAATAAATATCAGAAGTTGCCAGGAATCGCGACTTTGAAAAATGAAAAGGGAACAGAGCGAAGAGGTTTGGTACAATGGTAACACTTCCTCTAAAAGGTAGCAAAGCATGACGGTTAACAAGAACTTCGCTCCTTCATACTTAATAAATGCCCCTGTCAGAGAGGAAGTTGAGTGAAACTACTGAAAATACTAGCAAGGTAGACCGCTCGCACCCAAAGCGAATATTGTGCAACACTGGCGCAGCAGAATTTTCCGGAATTCGTGAAGTAGACGCGTAGCAACCTCATTCTCCTTGATAAAATCAAAGTCAGGGTTATTCTGCGCCGGGTTTGGTGAAGACGATGGCCTGTTGCAGGTATCACTGAGGCATCGATAAATTGTAAAGAAGCCTAGGACAAGCTCGATGTCACTTTGCGACACTTTTTTCACAGATGGCTTCTCTCAGGTATCAACGTAAACAGCGGCCCGTCCGAAACGCGATGTTGCATTCTAATTAGGTAACACTCCAAGTATACCTTGTTGTACACGTCTTAATGGCATCATTGCATTTCCATGAACACCTTACCTTGTCACCGTAGTTTTCGCCCACCCTGTAGCTTATGCTTATACTGGACCAAGGCAACAAGCGTATTCTGCTATTGTTGAAGAAAAGTCAATATGGTGATAAATAAAGGTATGAATGGAGCACTGCGGAGGACAAGAACACTTTAGGACATCATTCTTCTCGCCGTCCGCACCTTACTTCCGCTTATTTTTTGTTTAAAATGCACAACAACTTGAATCTCATAGAATTATTTCGGCAAGGATGAAAGCATAAAGGTTAACTATATAAATGGCAGTAGATTTTTGTTCAGAAGAACGCATAATGACCACGAAGAAGCAAAAAACATCACTTTAGCTGCGAATGAAGTTAAAAGCATTTATATTTAAGTTTCTTCATCAAATACAAATATTTGAAACTTACAAAGTTTTGTATTAACTGCTTCTACAATCTTACATATGAATGTTTTACGACAGTGAAAGGAATACTAGGAAAGAATTGAAATGAAAGTTTTGTGCGTTCAGAAAATCTTTGCTAAATCAAGGATATTTGACCACTCTGGCTGCCATGTGGTTTATAGTTATGCTAATGTATTATCTATAGAATGAATACAAAAAACTCGAGAAGAAGGAGCGCAAGCACAATAAAAATGAATGACATAGTTCTGACGCGCATGCGCGTCAGAATGTCCGATGCGGTGCGAAAATTCTGACGCGCATGCGCGTCAGCCTGTCGTCAACGTGTTAAATGTACAATTCTCGGTAAACGATACGAGCGAAGGTCGAAGTTGGGATACAGGCGGACCTCCTGAGATTGCTGACCAATGCGCAATTGACAGCGAAAGATTTCAGCTGCGAGCTAGCATGGCTCATTGTTAGCGCGGTCGGCTGGGTCGCCACCTATACGTGGGATTGATTAGATAGCAGAGAGAGCGTAGTGTTGAAGAGGGCACAGCGATGAGAGTCGCATCAATGCGCAAATCAACGGGCAAGGAAGGGGTCCCATTTCTCGGGTTCTGGGCCGTTTCTCATGGTTCTTCCTTCTTTCGTGTACCACTCACCATCCCTAGGTTAATTTGAAATGGGTTGCTTTTTCATCGTGAATTCGTCCCTTTAAAGCAAAGAAATCAGGTTACATCCCAAATGGGATCAGTATGGCAACCTCGGAAACATACTTTACGATCTCTCCGAAGCATCATAGATATTTCCACAACGGGGCATTTGACCGTATATGTGCACCCTCGACTTCACATAATCGGTAATTGATCATCACACTGCACCTGCTTGTTTTGGTACCAATTCCCTGAAAAACACCTCTCCATTTCAGGTGCATTATGCGCAGCTGATTATTAAGGTTCGTATCAAAAGAGTTATGAATACTAGTGTATGTACTCTGGTCATACTGAGTACTTATTAGCAAATTGCCAGTTCTCTTGATAGCTGCAAGTAGCAGAATATTCGATAATGCGTTGCTTTCTTGAAGCACCAGAACGTGACCCCAAGTACTCTGTGCCGCCCGTTCTTTTTCTAGTATTCGTGCTTGACATTTGTATTTGGATTTATTATCGACGACGTTGACGACAATGTCGTCGATGGTGACCAACAGGCTCTCTGGTTTTTTTTTTCCCCCGTTGGACGAATCGGTCAATGCTGACCGACAGCTGTATAAGTGAATGAAGGCAAATGAAACCTGCAGTTTTTTATGAAATTAATGAGTGCTTCAATGCCTCAACCCACACAATATGTGGCAGTGACCTGCGATCTTTTCAACTGCCCGGATTTTTTAATCATCGAGTGTAAAATCGCCGCCATGCCAAGCAGCACCCAGATTCAATGAAAATTCGCTTCCTTTGTCAGGTACACAACGTTCTTCCACACCGCTGTCATATGAGTAACTTTTCTAAGTTTCCAATTATGGTTAGAATATCAGCATCATCGAAAGGAACACTCATATGCATAAAAAGAAAAGGAATTGCTCAAATTTCGCCTTTCATACCCACCCCCTCTGAATTTTAAAAAAATACCACGATGTGTTAGTGAAATCTCAAAACATATTTAGAAATAGCAACTTCCCCTTCTGTGTCCTAGACGTGTTCAAAGCAAAGCAGTTACAAGTTTTTTGTGCCATTGTTGAGATTTTGATGAATTTCAAAACAAAGTCTCACTGACGCTTATGCAAAAAACGCGTGCGTTCTCATGCGCGCGAACAAGGGAATGTAAGACGTCAACGTTGTTTATGATGTTGAAACCTGCCCGTAGTTTCCGCGCCAGATCATAACTTTGAGCAAATCGTCACCAATGGGAAAATCAATGACGCCATGGAACCACGGACTGAGGCCCACATTACTACGATATGAACTGAGAAAAAGCATAAAATTGTTTTTAATTTTCATGAACACTCGAAACTAAAGAACTTGTCACGCGTTCAAGTGGGGTCCCGCGGTACAGCTGTCACAAACTTTGGTGATGAAGGTTTAGGCTGGGTGTCAGAGTCCGCGATCCGTCGCAGGTTTCGCTGATTTTGCGCGATTTGCGATTGCGCGATTCACGCGACGGGTCACGGAAATCACAAGTGCCCGATCAATACTGCAAGGTGTTCTCCAATCCTGCCGCCACTTCTGCTTGATAGTGATGGCTGAATGACGACTGCTCATGATTCCACTTGTTTCATATTCAGTGTTTCAAATGTTCAAATGGGGCACTTGCAATTTTGCGATCCGTCGCAGGTTTTGCAGGCTTCGCGCAAATCGCGAAGAATCAGCGAAACTGGCGAGGATCGCGGACTCCGACCAGGGTCAACCCTATGTTGCTACAAGTAGCAACGGGGGGTCGTACTTGGATGGACCCGGAGGGGGGGGGGTCGTACTCTCTCGGTGGCCGGCAGTGGGATTTGTGGTAATCTCCCTACTGATCATAACCATGTTTCAGGAAGAGCATGAGAAAGGAAGACTTGCAGAAACAGCAGCTGCAAGACATGTAGCATCGTTCAAAGAAGTACTCCCACCATGACATGGGTCCACCCACGAAACCACATTTGAAACTAAAGTGTAGCTGGAGTATTGCCTAAGACAACATGGACAATAGTCACCACATTACGTTTACGCAAGATAATTGATGCTAGAGCATCTGTAAGCCGCTTCCTTCTGAATGAGCTTTCAAATGAGTCAGCGAATCAGGAGTGCGACCGAGGCGTGGCGCACACCAAGGCAGGGGGAAATCAGTGCAAGCGCATGCACAAAGCATTCTAACACATCCTATGGTCAGCACGATATCTTTTCCCTGGACGTTGCGGCCAGTGAAACCTAAAAAAACCGCTTTCTTAAGAGAATGGCTTGGAGAATGCCCCTCAAAAAATGTAGCAACGGGACTAATTTTTGAATTACTCACTTTTAAGAACGTTTGGGTACTTTTTAGAAAGCTTGAATCCTGTAGTTTCTCATACCGGGTTCAGCTTCCCAAATAAATGAGTTTGAAGGAAGTTATGGTCGTTTAAAAGTTGAAAAGTCGCGGTTTCACAGATCGTTGAAAAGTCGCGGTTTCAGAAAAATAGTTCCGCGAACCCCCCTAAAATGTAGCAACGGGACTAATTTTTGAATTACTCACTTTTAAGAACGTTTGGGTACTTTTTAGAAAGCTTGAATCCTGTAGTTTCTCATACCGGGTTCAGCTTCCCAAATAAATGAGTTTGAAGGAAGTTATGGTCGTTTGAAGGTTGAAAAGTCGCGGTTTCAGAAAAATAGTTCCGCGAACCCCCCTAAAATGTAGCAACGGGACTAATTTTTGAATTACTCACTTTTCAAAAACGTTGGGTACTTTTTAGAAAGCTTGAATCCTGTAGTTTCTCATACCGGGTTCAGCTTCCCAAATAAATGAGTTTGAAGGAAGTTATGGTCGTTTAAAGGTTGAAAAGTCGCGGTTTCAGAAAAATAGTTCCGCGAACCCCCCTAAAATGTAGCAACGGGACTAATTTTTGAATTACTCACTTTTCAAAAACGTTCGGTACTTTTTAGAAAGCTTGAATCCTGTAGTTTCTCATACCGGGTTCAGCTTCCCAAATAAATGAGTTTGAAGGAAGTTATGGTCGTTTGAAGGTTGAAAAGTCGCGGTTTCAGAAAAATAGTTCCGCGAACCCCCTAAAATGTAGCAACGGACTAATTTTTGAATTACTCACTTTTAAGAACGTTTGGGTACTTTTTAGAAAGCTTGAATCCTGTAGTTTCTCATACCGGGTTCAGCTTCCCAAATAAATGAGTTTGAAGGAAGTTATGGTCGTTTAAAGGCTTGAAAAGTCGCGGTTTCAGAAAAATAGTTCCGCGAACCCCCCTAAAATGTAGCAACGGGACTAATTTTTGAATTACTCACTTTTCAAAAACGTTGGGTACTTTTTAGAAAGCTTGAATCCTGTAGTTTCTCATACCGGGTTCAGCTTCCCAAATAAATGAGTTTGAAGGAAGTTATGGTCGTTTAAAGGTTGAAAAGTCGCGTTTGCACAGAAAAAAGTTCAACGTGCTAAATTTTTACTAAATTAGCTTTCGATGAATTTTCAGATATGAATTGCGAATCAAATAACTCCGGACGCAAAAGATCGAATATGAAGAAAGTTATAGCCCGAAAAAGAGGAAGGTGAAAATTGTAGTGCAAACTCATTTCCTGCTCAATAACTTAATTATTTCAGATTGTTTAAGAACAAATCCGCTCCACTTGAGAAGGATGACCGTGCTGATCCAGAATCCACCTCCGTCTTGCGAGAAACCTGAAATTTTCCAAGGAAAAGTTCCTATACTTCTCGATTTCCCATTTCGACACCTGCTCCCATTCAACAAACGCGCCCCATTGCAGCACCCAGCGCGCGCGATTCAATACATTCGAAACCTGTCAACACGCGTTTCCACTACCTTCTCGGCATTCTCAATCATTTCCCCCACTTCTCCATAATATGACGCCACAAACCCTCCCGTGTGGCTGGGGGGGGGGGACACTCTGTAGAAACGTCTCTGGGACTAAGCCTGCGCATTTTGTTTAGTCCTGATCTCGTGAAGGATGTACTTCACTTTGATTAGTCCTGATCTCGTGAAGTTTGAAATGTTCTATTATTTTATACTTTTCCAGGGTGAAAAGAAACCTCATTATAGAGATAAAAGGAATAAAAAATTGGTATGAATTGTGTCTTCATAAAAATTAGACACAGGGGGGGGGGGGTCGTACCAAATGGAGAGGAGGGGGTCGTAAAAAAATCCAAAATGTAGCAACGAATAGGACCGACCCTGCCGCGACACCAGCCTCACACCTGGTTCTCAGAAGTGCCTTTACAAAGGGGATCTTTTTGGACTTTTCCACTTACGGCGATAACATTTTTTCTCTACTGCGTTCTACTACTATATCATTCATTTTGTCTCTGTACTCCGAATTCGAACGCTTTGTCCGACTTCTTCAATGAGTCGCGTGATATGTGGCCGACCCACGGCTCACTTCTTCCCATGCGTTCCTCTGTTTCCGCCCGATGTACCATCGACCGTCCATAGAGTGTATTTGTTCCTCTTCGGGAGCTGAATCATCTTACGTGAAACTTTGTTGTCTCTGGCGATCCCAGCTGACGTATTCGCTGAAGAAAAATGCAAGAATTCCCCGTGGACGATTTCTTCAAAGGTTGAATTAGACTAATATAATGGCTCAAGAAAGTTCTCAATGTTGAGCTCACTGTAAGGATTTGGCATAGTAAACATACCAGTTTAGCTCCGCACGCATCCGCGCGCATCATATGGTGGGCTTCAGTGAAACTGGACCACCTGTAGAATGTTAGGTCACATGGCTGAGAACTATTATTGAGCTGCTTTGAAAAATGCTCCTGATAAAATGCAAAGGCTGCAAATTCCGCTGAAGACTATCGCGTAGTGCACGCGTAGCATGCGGAATGAAAATGGCTTATCACGACTTCGTAAACATTCAGCATTAATATCGAGTTTGGATGATTTAGCGGTCTATAGAATTAATACTGTGAGTATCGCTGAAAGAGTGAGATATGACCATTCAATCTGCAACTAACCTAGCTCTGATGATAACTTGTCATTGGTCCAGGTCCAGATAGTTGAGCGTTTCAACTTTCTTTGCACGGTTTGGTGAAAGGTTAGAAATGGAGCATATTCACGTGCTAAGAACCTGGCTTAGCCTCGCCGACACGATCGCTTGGCATGAGCTTTGTTGCAATTAATACGATGACATCGTCTTAATTGCAACAAAGCTGTAGTGTTTGCATTCAGACGCCCCTTATCATTCTTGTCATTTGTTACCGTTCATACCGATAGCACCCTTGTCCCAGGGTCAACCGTCCGTTGGACAAAGTCCAACGCATGGCTCTCTAGCGTGTGAGAGTAATGCCGAGAGTGAACGTACGCACGGAGACACAGACGGCTCGCGCAAGGCGAGTGCGAATGCCGGCGCGGAGAGCGGTCAACGTCGGTCCAACGTCGGTCCAATGTCGGTCCAACGTAACGGTTGACCCTGCTTGTCCCCTCCAACCCCTATGAAACATGTAGAAGCGAAGGGCTTACTGCCACCACGAGACTAAGCACATTTGATAATCAAGTTCTGGACTTCGTTATCAGCTGTTATCGATTGTTATCACTTTTGATCACTCACCATTCGTGTTCCCGTAAGATTCTCCGTACCATATGTAAGAGCCAAGGTTCTACTGTCACTGCGAAGGCCGCGACGAAATTGGTGGTATTCACACTCTGACGCCCCTTATCAGTTCTTATCACTTGCCACCACTTTCTTTCACCCACCCTCATGGTCCCCGCCTCATCCCACATAATATGAATGGGTTCAAACATGTTACTGCCAATGCGAGGAGAGCAACAAAACTGGTGGCCTTTGCATTCCGGCGCACGTTGTCATCTCTTATCACTTGCTATCACCATTCTTCGCTCTCTATTCGGGTCCCCGTCACACAGCACATTACACTTATGAGTGGAAACTCTCCACTGTCAACGCGAACGGCGTAGCGAAATTGGTGACATCAACATTTCGACGTCCGTTATCAGCTCCTATCAGTAGTTATCACTTCCCGCCACCCGTCATCAGTGTTTCACCTCCGGCCCCCTATATATCCTAGAAGTTTGAGCGCTCTGGGTCCAAAGGGTGAAGTTATGAATTTCCGGTCACACACACACACACACACACACACACACACACACACACACACACACACACACACACACACACACACACACACACACACACACACACACACACACACACACACACACACACACACACACACACACACACACACACACACACACACACACACACACACACACACACACCACACACACCCACACACACACACACACACACACACACACACACACACACACACACACACACACACACACACACACACACACACACACACACACACACACACACACACACACACACACACACACACACACACACACACACACACACACACCCACACACACACACACACACACACACACACACACACACACACACACACACACACACACACACACACACACACACACACACACACACACACACACACACACACACACACACACAACCGCTTAGCCGATTATATATAGTAGGATTGCCAGGAGGAAACACCGCAAAGGTAAGAATGCCTCATTTGGTTAGTACGTTTCGTTTTAGTTCGACATATAATGAGATAATGTGAAAAACAAATGTGAAAGAGGTACCAATTGAATGGTGTGCCAATTAAGAAGAAGCTTAAAAATCTGCTAAGAACACGAGAAAGGGAAGCTCGGCCCCTTCCTTCACCTGAGAAGACTGTAAGGCTTGATGCGGTGGCGGTCAGTGTGAATATTGCTTGAGGATTCCTCCACGGCACGTCGAGGATTTTCGCCTGATCCTTTACGTTCTCGCGCGCGGATATTCACTCTCGCCACCCGCGAGCCGTCTGTGCTCTCCGCGCGTACATTCACTATCGGCTCTACTCTCGCACAGCAGAGAGCGATGGTCGAGGAATTCCTCGACCGTTATTCACCCTGCTGGCGGTTAGAGTATTGTGCCCCTTAGAGTCAAGATACGACAAGATTGCAAGCTCTGACCGACCAATGAAAAGAAACTTCAAAATGAAAAAAGTGACGATGCAAACTTCAAGAACACTCTCACGGGTGAGCGGTTTCGGTCGAAGACCGACCGATAGCTCTGGAGCTTGGACGCTTCGCGACACCTCTCGCCTCAGAAAGCCAGCTGGTTTCTCTCTGAGACCTTGCTATCACTTTCACCTGTGCATTCACTCTCTTGGTGTGGACTTTGTCATTTTCACTGCCTTTTAGGTCGGTGTCAGATTTATCATCAATAGCATCACTCATAGTAATTTTCGGGCCTACGCTGCTGCTATACAGTTTATGATTCAAATTAAGTGAGCAACAGTATATGCCAAAGAGTTCAAAATGTAGGCAGCGTTCGAGACGGAGAATAGAGAGGGGCTGGGAAGGATCTAACATTATGAGTGGCTGTTGTCGATTGCATCAACTATCGTCCTATAGACTACAACTTCAGAGGCCGTCACGGAATTTAAAAGGGTCGTCGTTGATGTCGTGGCGTTCTTTTACGGCTTCAGCGGAAATTGAATTCATACATTGAAAAGGATTCTATGGCAGTAAACGCAAGTATTGCGTCTGTAAGGGTCGTTGCTCCAGTTAACCAATGAAACCATCTTAAAGGCCCTTTCAGCCAAAATGAGACGGAGCTACGGCAGTGGTAAGTGGCGCCGACGCTGCCATTGTTCGTGATTTTTCTAACATTTTCTACTTGTTAAACGAATTTTATGGTAGGGGGTGGGGTAGCAGGGTTTTTTTTAGATGAGAGGTTGTCGGGAAGGGTACAACAACTTTTCCAACTTCGGCTCGTAAGGAAATGAAGAGTGCCTTTTCATGGACGTCACCCGCGAGCCTAGGGGGGATTTTTTTTTTCCTCACCCTCTTTCCCCTTTCTTTCCTTTTTTTTTTTTTTTTTTTTTTTTTTTTTTTTTTTTTTTTTTTTTTTTTTTTTTTTTTTTTTTTTTTTTTTTTTTTTTTTTTTTTTTTTTTTTTTTTTTTTTTTTTTTTTCCTTTTTTTTTTTTTTTTTATTTTGGAATTTTATATTTATTGGAGGTATATTGCACGGAAACAGTGAGAATGAACCCGAAAAACGAAAATCCTTGAGCGAGCTTGGATTCCTGGCGTGAACTTTCACAAATGCCGCGGAAGGGACTCAAAAGCATGTCAGAACCTGATCCAATTCCACGTTAGTCATCACAAAGCCTTAAATGGTCGCCATCACACATGTACTTCGTTCTAATTGGAGCCATTGCAGCTTCACTTTTGCTGGCAGGCCCGAAGTAGAGCGTTCCCCCCCCCCCTCGGCTGTTCTGAAGCTCCTTTTTTTCTTAGGCTTCGGCTCTTAAAGCGAGAGATTACGATAAAGTGCGTATGCAGCGTGGAAGTACATGCACCATTGGAAGCAGTAGTCAGGGGCCCAAGGAAACGAAATGTTGCGTTTTTGTGTGGTCAAAGGTGCGCTAGTTGCAGCGTACAAGGCTTGCCATTCCTTTCTGAGCCCCGCCACGGTCTGTGCTCCGCCCCCAGCAGCAGCGCCCTTCGATTGCCAATGTGACGAGATATTCCACTTCCAGAGTGTATCCTATAACTTTTCATGGGATGCGTGATCAATCAAAGCATGATGCTTGCTGAAATGATAGAGGCTATCAGCATAACATGTGCAAACGACCTCCTAATTGGTTGCTAGCTCGTCCATTATCGGAGGTCAACGGGCAAAGAAAGGGGTCCCATTTTGCGCCTTCTTGACGGATTTCTTTGCTTTTTTCGCCACTGGGGCATTATTCAGCATCTCCACTTCCACTATGAACCCAGTCCAAACTTATCGTAATCCCTCGCTTTAATAATTAGTACTCGTATAAGCACACACACACAGACTCATACAGAGAAGGAAGGCACAGGTTTTCAAGCATGATCTCTTCGGGGGTTCTGAAAATGTCAAAAGCCATGATATGAGTATTTGAAACGGTTAGCTTGAATCCAAGGGCCGCAATTTAAATGGTATATTAATTTGTTTGAAAACCAGACAAAACTTGTGGAAAGGAACGTTGTTATGGAAAGCAGAGAGCGCAATGGATAACAGAATTACCTGTTTGCGAGGTCTCTCGTGGTCAGAGAGAGACCGCGCTGGGGTGATAAGCACGAGAGAGGCACGTTCGACAACGAGAGTGGCACGTCGTAACGCGAGAGGGCGCGACGCACATAATCTGGCGCTGATAAGATGGCAGCGTACAGCGGTCAGCGAGGACTTAGCCTCCTTGTCGCGCATTTTCAATTTGCGACAGTACACCATCGCTATGTTTACGGGTTCTGCTACCTGACTCATGGTCAGTGATAGAATTTCTATAAGGACCTAATCGTGGCCCGCGCATTTAAGTGAGAAGAATTGATGTGCCCGTTTAGTAAAATACTTCTGACGCTTCTCTGTTTCGAAACAGTTAGAATTCTCTGAACAATCATTTACCCTACGCCCTATCAAAATCTTCCTTATGAGTCAAGGGTAATGCACGAAAAAGAAATCATGTGCAATGACAAATCAAAAGAGCATGAAACTGCTGAAGCGTGTTGACACGTTCTCTACATAAGCTCGAAGTCGTCGATTTGTGTGGTGAACGCACTCTCGTAGAAAAAAAAAACTATAAGTGCTACATCTCGATCGATCACCTTAGGGTGCCCCGCGTATTTTGTTTTACCGCGAAATCATGTAGATATTTGGATGTTTGATGGGGTTCCGAAATTGATAGTTTTCCTGCTTCTCTTAACCAGAAAATTTCTTCATTTTTTAGAAAATCAAAGGAAATGAAGGAAAAATCAAAACTAAACAGGTTTTGTAAATGATAATTGATCAGCCGCTCAGGGGAATCAGCCATATGGTTTGCAGTAGCATGCAAGGAAGCTGTTACAGTACTACATGTGGCGTTCCCCTCTGAACTATACTATGTTATTCGGCAGTTTGAGCGAGTTTAGCCCACTTTGTGAGCAAATAATAGTTGACTATCAAACTTTTTCGGGACGCGCCCTTTATGCGAAATTGCGTTGGAAGGTGCTTGCTCCATCATCCATTGTGAGAAACACAACAATAAAGTTTGCTGACGCATTCGGCGGCATGGAAAGTAGGTTAACCATGGCGTTGGGCCGGGATCACCTCAACCCCCGGGACGGGTCTACGTACGACCGCTTGGAGTCTTTGTACGATGGGTGGCTTGTTTATTTGAATCTGTTCCTTCGCATGGCATAAGTCCCTTGGCCGAAAAGTCTGGCACAAGTTCAATTGCCGAAAAGTCTGTCGGCGGGGGTGAATATGAGAACTTCTTTTTCTTCTCCATAGTGTGAGTCCCGCGAAGTCGCACGGTCTGCTGGGGGTGGGTATGAGATAATTACAATAAAACGAACTTTTCCAAATCTTTTGGAACTGCCAAGAACATTTCTCATTTTTCCAAAAAATTTCATGCCTTAAAAATCCAAAATGCCAATATCGCTAGATACAACTTTCCTTCAAAAACCACAAACACGACCCCGTCAAGCTTGATCAAAGGACAGTTGACCCTAACAGAAATCAATTCCAGTTCAGTAACAAACGGAAAATATTAGCTCTTAGCTTTAAACTTTCAGAACTGCTCAAAAGCCTTTCATGAAAGCACCCTCTGGAGTAGAATTAAACAGCTGAGTTCAGTCCCAGATGGTTACCCCATGAACCCGACTTCATTCCAAGATTTAGGAGGTAAGCTTATATGCCTGTCTTCACGATGACTTCTGGAGGACTTAACGTCACATCTTTTGTATTATGTCAAAGGCCGGATGCCGTTGATCATGCTTGGAAGGTTTGAGAATCACGGTGTGATTTCCAACCCAAGTGTCATGCTAATGATGAACGGACCTCTTGCACTAATACACTGGTGTGCAAAACTTAAGGACGAGATGGATAAATTGACATAACTTATTAACAATTCGATGGAATTGGATGAAACTGTGCAAGCGTACTGCTAAAAGCCTTACAGTCATGGACATGAAATGGGCCTCATACAGGGTGGCGAAAAATTACGTGCGCGTGACATTTCGCTTTCTTTAAAAACTGTATGAGTAGTTTTTATATCCTTCTTCTTCTCAAATTGTTTGTCTATTGCTAATTATTGGTTTGCAGAAGAAAACATTTGTTTTCCAAGTTCTGACAAAGACCTGCTCAAGTTGGAACGCGATTGCGCGGCAAGCAAACAGCTGGACTGAGAGCTCAACAATTCCTTCGAGGCTCACAGTTCCTCTAAGAGCCGTCCAGAAACCTGGAAAACAATAGAAAGAGGAAGAGCAGGTTCCACCTAGACCCGTAAGAGAATGAGGGTGAGAATGAGAGAATTCTCAGCACCTATTGGTGCAGAGAATTCTTAAGAAGAGGAATGATCAAAAAGCTGACCTGAGCTTGAATAAGGGTTCCGAACAGTACGAAAATTCCCGAGAACCTGGTCCAAATGATAGCAAAATAAAGCGCGGAATGGACTCTATCAAAAACCAAAGGGCAGTTTCCCACCGTTCAAGCAAAGCAAGATCGGAAGGAAAAATATAGGAAGTTGCGAGATTTTTTCAAGGTGCGGCGGTTCCAAGAGACCCTGTGGTTTCGCAAATAAAAGTCACCGTTTGAAGTGCCTTAAAACTCTCGGAATCACTCCTATCACCACTTATCTTTTGCCCAGCTCTCAGTAACATCTGCAAAAGGAAGAAACCCGTAATAAGAATTTCGTCTTTTAAAAATTTGATGATTTGAGGCTGGATCAGTGCTTCGGGCAAGCCTTCACAGGTTTTTATCGATAAAAGTGTGGAAATCAATGGGAAGGTCTATCAAGAAGAGATCCTCCAGAAAGCTGCGATTCCTGAAAGCAGAATCAAACAATTCTATCATTCTACAGGAGTTGGCTTGGGCCCATGGGCCAATATAACGATTCACTTCTTCGAGACCAGTATCGGCTGTTTTGTGGCGATGGATTCGTGGTCTTCTTACAGTCCGAATTCAGATCCATTAGACTTCTCTGTTTGAGGTTTTATTGAAGAACTACTAAAGAATCGAAATGCAAAAAGTTTGGTGATTCTGAAAAGAACTGCCTAAAATTTGGAATGAAATATGCGTGAACACCTCCGCCGCACCATCGGCTGAAGAAACAATTTGAGGCCTGTATCAAAACTGATGGCAGCTACTCCAAATCTTTTTGCACTTATAAAATGTCATTGTTTGAGGTTCATAAAAT
>MU877032.1:0-23016 GCA_036418205.1 Ostertagia ostertagi
GCTGAGTGCAAGAACCTTGGAACTGTCGCCATCGAGCTCAGCAAAGCAAACGTGGTTAAAGTGGTAAGCTCATTCTAGCATTCTCCTCACATCTACCTTTTTCAACCGAATGTTTACATGAATTTTGAAGGACGGACCATGGTACCCTTGCCCGAAATACGGCTACAACTACACCTCCCATCACTGCTGTGCCGGTTATGCAATAGATTTGCTGTCCAATCTATCGCTACCAGAGGTAACTTACTAGCGGTAATTTACTACTACTAAATTACTAGTTAATAGAAATTTTGCACGCTTTCCAGCCAAACACCACAATTGACACGAGCTTCACGTTCTCTTTGCACTTGAACGACAGCTATGGCGCTGTTATTTTAGGAGAAAAGGTAGCCATATTTTACTACTATTGCGTCTTGAGTGAAGAAGAATTCTGAAAAATTTATCAAGGGTTACATTCTGACTGGCGCGCTGGGCGAGTTGGACAGCGATCAAGCAGATTTGGCTATTGGCGGAATGACCATTAATCCTGAAAGAGAAAGGTTTGGTGAATTTTTTCTCTCATTGATTGACCACTTTACTCCCAATAAGCTCTCCCACTAAATCAACTGTGCTGAAATTTCAAAGGATCTTACAGCCGGGATTTTGATTTGCTTTCTGGTAGGTGTCCTGAGTTCTGCAGTAATTCTCCACTATCAGTGACAGAAATGAATTGCAATATTTCGCAGAAGAATTCAAATAAATGTTTTATTCTTCCTTCAAAAGTAACTGTAATCGTGAAGCGGGGCTCCACGTGAAAGGATAGAGCGTTCTGCGCCAACAAATTCTTTTCGGACGCGCCTCGTATCAGGGTCAACCGTCCGTTGGACAAAGTCCAACGAGGGGGTGGGGGGGGTCGTATTTGGGGGTGGAAAAGAGGGGGGTCGTATTTCGCGAGGTAGCGTTAATGTTACAGTAAGGGAAGGGATGATTTTTCATGGCGAGGGTGGTGGTCGGGGTAGGAAGGAAGGGTGGTTGTATTGCGGGAGCCTCCTGAGTCTCATGGTGGTGGAGGGGGTCGTGAAGGGTTGACCCTGAGGGGGGTCGTATCGAGGCCCTCTAGAAAGTTTAGAACTTGGTGCAACGTGACGGCTGACCCTGCCTCGTATTCTTCTCCCATCCAGAAGCGCAGAGTCTTTCGAATTAGCCGACTCCGTCCCAATGAATTGCGCAGCGTCGACGTACAAACCAGTGTGTTGATCAGCTCAGACAAATCTGTTGCCAGCAAGGGCGGTGCATTGGCCAACTTTGAATGGATTCGCTCCGGGAGTTGCTCGAAGCGCTGTGCGTCTTGCAAGCGCGCCTTTTCTGCGCTCCGTATCAAAGTCCTACTTGCGAGCTGGTAATGTCGACACCTTTCTATAAGTTGAAGGAAGCCCACCTCCACTGCCCTCACCGTGTTCATAATGTGAAACCAACCGCCATCCGCGTCAATCTCGAGGTGGACTCGAGGTAAGTGACGTAAGTGTAAGTGCTTCAGCATGAAGAAGCTACCTTATTTCTTCAACGAATTCACTAGTGGGCCCAAGAGCAGATCACGAACGGCCATTAGAAAAGAGTGGAAGACCTTTGATACCTTAAGAGCGATCTAGCTGCTGCCACAGTGTCGATTAGGCAGCAAATGGACGGCTAGGCGCGGCGTGGATGAAATCGGAGGGGGTACCATGGAATCATCTGCAATCTAGAATTCGCCAGAACCCTTGAACAGAAATTACGAAAGGCAGATTCAGGGTACCCAATAGGAGGCCCGCCGTGCGGCGAGGGGCAGAGACGCATGCGGGTCAGCGGACGAGTCGCAGCGCGTGCTGTGCGATGTGGGACGTACTATGTACATTCTATTCAACTTGACGCCAAATCGCTACAGTACGCGCTGCGACTCGTCCGCTAATCCATCTGCGTCCCTGCCTTCTCGCCGCGCGACGGGCCTCTTGTCAGGTGCCCAGAATGATCATGCTGAGATGGGCCTGCGGCTGGACGCGACTGGACAGGGTCAGAAACGAGGATGTCAGAGCGGTCATGCAGACTGCCCCTGTCCAGCTGAAGGTGCTGGAACAGCGTCTGCGATCATGCTAAGGAGATCACAGGATTCATTCTGTTTTGATGAGAAAGCACTTTTCAACTAATGTATGGCGTTTTCCGGCGCGACAGCCATATTCGAATCCGTTCGTTAGTTCCGCGATGGATATTTTTTAAATTTAATTCAGCAGCGAAAATAAAAGCTGTATGAAGAAAGAAGACGAAATGAAGTGGAATGAGTTTATACCTGTTCACTTTTATCCAGATTTGAAGTATAAATTCAGATATATCGACTTCTCCGAGCCATGGTCATACCACGGAATTCGGATACTCGAAAAATCGGTCAGAGTTCCATTTTGGCCTCGTGCTATCTGCTAATATTTTGGAAATGTTCCCTCCGAAGGAGTTTTATTCAATTCAGATTCAGATTCCACGCGACTCGCCAATGCAGTCGTTCCTACAACCGCTGAAGTCGTCGTTGTGGACTGCGCTTTTTATTTCTGTAATCACTGTCGGTCTCGTCATTTTCTGCCTCGATCTGAAATCACCATTTGATCGATTCTATCGGGTGAAAACTTTATTCATTGCGGATTTGGATACCTTTCCTTCGTGTATTGTGGAAATTCCGTGATCAATATTGTTGACTATAATAGGCACTAGTACGAGAAGATGATGTCGCTTATGTCAATGTTAAAAATGCGAAACGCCTAACAGTCCTTATGTTAAGCTTTCATGTTAAGAACGAACCACCTCTGGGCTCGCCGACTGATCTGTTTCTGGAGCAGGTGGCGAATGATCGTGTCAATTTCGGCGAAGCAATGTGGTTCGTCTGGGGTGTTCTGTTGAACAGTGGAGTGTCGGAAAGTAAGCTTCTAACGTCTATTTTATACGCAAGAATGGTAAATTATCGAGCGCTCTCTAAAATCACATAATTAGCTATCTTTTTTTGTATGCGTTTTTCTCATTCCTTATTTTCAGAGTGAACATTTTTCGTACGTGTTGCAGTTTACTTGAGTTGAATGTTGTTTGTTTTTGAGTTACACATCTCAACTGTAGAAGATTGAGCGGGTGCTCTTTATTGCCTGATAAATAACTAATCGCAGGTCCAGTCCAACCGCCAAGCTCGAAGCGCTGGGCTCGTTGAGCCCAAAGCTAACGTTAAGGAGTTAAAGATGTTGTAATCTTCGAAAGAAAGGTTGCATTTTGCTGAGATGTGGAGTTATGTTGTTAAGTGCCAAACATTTTTGTTAATGAAATGTTAAGGGACTAACCCCCTGACAAGGGGTAAGGGGGAGGGCCATTTTTCAACAAGTTGATCCCAACATTCTATTAGGGCAATATTTAATGCTTTAGGCGATCAGATTATGCAAATAAAAAAAGCCCGGCCCAGGTTAAAATTGAAAAATAGGCGTAAAAATGATGTCGGCCAATCAGTTTTACAGAAGGGAATGACCCCCCATCGACATTTTCTTCCCGGGATGCCTTTCGAGATCGAGTTAGTAAGCCACCATAACGCTTATGTAATTCTTAGCAAAGCTGTTATGGAAAAATACCATGAAATTTTCGGGGTCTGTTTAAGGGGTCGATTCCACCCTCCTGAGACGGGTCGCCTACACCTTCATCTTCCATCATGCCTTGCAATGGGGGAAAGGCCTTTCTAACTTTCAGTAAGACTCCCGAGCTCGCGCCAGCGCGAGTTCTGCGGGACAGGTGTGTGGCGGATTTATGCATGAATCAATGGTGGCCTCCTATACCGCCAACTTGGCCGCTTTTCTCGTTCTGGATCAACCCGAAAAAGGCCTCACCGGCATCACTGATCCAAGGGTTTGTAATTCCTGTCCTTATTAGAGTCTTTCAGAGCGCAGTCTTCGAGATGCTCTTTTCAGCTACGAAATCCGTCAGCGAATTTCTCTTTCGGCACAGTACTCAATTCGAACGTCTACCAGTACTTCAAGCGACACGTTGAACTCTCTACCATGTTCCGAAAAATGGAAGCTCACAATGTGGAAAAAGTACCAGTTTTTCTTTAGCAATTTTTAGAATTTTTTGTCATACTCTGGCTGCTTTTCGAAGTCTTTAAAATTAGTGCGATGCTCTTTGTTTCAGGTTTCCGAATGGCGTGTGTCAATCTCTGATCAATGGTGAGCCCCTATTCCTTTCTGGTTCTTCCCAAGCCTGAAAAGGGAGGATACCTAAAAATAAAACCTTAGCCTTTATCGTGTAGTTCCCGTGCTGTTGAAGCACATCGGGACAAAATGCGGTCCATCCCTAGACGATTTTGCGCAAAGCAACTTCGCCCTCTCCAGAAACATTCCATTGGTCTCAAAGGTCATTTTGGCTAGCCCTAATACTCTACTACAAGCATTTATTATGCCTTTTTCGGAGGCGCTATTGTACTCAGGAGAGGGCATCCGCTGTGGCGGACTGGGGCTGGGGAGATTCGAAAGCGACAATTGCTCTGCGTCCTCACCCAATAATGGTTTCACGCAAGAGCCTCCCAAAGTCCCTGGGTGAGGGACTCAAGCGAGGGGGGTAGTTAAGTGTGTTGGGGTTCTTCCGAATAGCGACGCACCTGAAGTCCCAATAGCGCCCCTTCCCCCACATGTTTCCCGAATACACTTAAAATACAAGATAACCCTATTGCCGTTCGCAGTCGCCTTGTAGCGCACGGGTGTGTGAGATCTACATCATTCACAGGACCCGAAGTGGCGCACAGAGCTACCGAGGCATGAGTCGCGAGTCAGCCGACAATCTGAAACAAATCACATGTTATTTTCTAGAACCCTCCCCATAAAGCACCGTAAGAGTTTAGTGAATTTCGTTGAATATTTAGCTCCCTGGACGCTTTCATTTGGGATTCTACTCGACTGGATTCGAGGCGGCCAGACATTGTGTATTGCGAACCAGGTGCGCTGTGCATTTTAAATTTCCTTTTTTGTTCGGCTGCTGTTCAACCCACGCAATTTCAGAGGTGCCTTGTTTGGACGAAGTGCGTATGGTGTTGGATTGCAAAAGAACAGCCCATGGACGCCTCACATCACATCCGCTATTCTTAGAATGACTGAAAGTGAGCCTCTGCAAAAAGACATTCGAAGCTGACCAGAGTGATGCTAAGAATTTCGGTCCCGGATTCCTCTGGAACGCCAATTCCTAAAAATTTTGTGGGGATAAAAGTAATGTCCCTTGAAACTACGCTCCGTTTCAGGCGGAGTCATGGAGAATTTGGACGCCAAGTGGATCGACAACCGGGAATCCAAATGCGTCACCGAAGCCCATAAATCTCCTGCACGACTCAGTCTTTGGAATATGCGAGTCAGTTTTCGGCCTTTCGCCCTACAGCCCCACTGAGTGCCTTGTGCTTTTGAGTACCGGAATCATGTCCAAAGAACAACTTTGAAAACGAATTGTGGCCCTACTGATTGTTCCAGGATGTCTTTATCCTTGTCACTGGAGGAGTGGCGGCTGGAGCACTTTTCAGCACCATCGAGGTGATCTACGGTAGGAAGAAAGCAAAAAGGGTGTGATTGTATAGTTTTTTTGCGTATGCGCTGAGGATGCCAAATTTGATGAGGTGGTTCAGGCGTGACAAGCAGTTGCTGCTCGATATGTAGAGAAATGGCGGACGATGGCCTCCGATGGGTTCCGATCCAACAAATACAACCTGTCTCGGCCGGTCATCAGACGAGGTTCGCTGGACTGGAGCCGTGTTCGTTGGCTGTGGGTCGTATTTTTAATATTAGAAGCTGAAAGTGGTTGGAATATTATATGTATAATTCATAGTCCTAGTCTCGTTAGCATCTCGGTAGCGTGAAATTCGTCCAGCCTTTCTTTCCCTACTTTTTGCCTTTTTATGCCTTCTCTACGAATCATCCACATCTCTTTCAATCTTATGCGTTCAGAGGGATACTGCATGCAGCTCTTCAAAGTCGGCGACACTTTAAGGTTTCCAATCCCTTTTTTCAAGTCCGACTCGCCTGGCTGGTGGGTGGTTTCAGTTTTGATGACGTCGTTGAAACTCTATTGGTGAAAGGCTGAGAGCGCGCTAAGTGCGTCCTAACCACACCCCAGCGCGCTGAAAGTGTTCTAGTACCACCAACGAACGCTCAAGTGAACAGCTCATCGAAACCGCGCGTTTCCCCGCCTCCAGCCATCGCGAATCGCTGGCTTTAATATCTGTTTGCTAGCAACACATATTCCACAGCTCCAAGACTGCGTCTAATAATATATCACATCCTTTACCAGGAAATCCGCAAACGTGAGCTGAATCGATCGAAGCAGAAGGTGGCCAATAAAGCTCTGATTCGACCACCGGCTTTTGTGCCGGATTTGAACTTCGGCCGCCAGTCTGTGGTTTCTCTTCTGCAGTCGATGTCGCGTGAGCTATGAACTGATATTAATAGTGAAATCTAAGTTCCTTAGACTCATTGAATTTCACATCGCCTGACTCCGGAACTATAATTCGTGTTGTTTCCCACGTGTCCTGTTCTTCGCTGCGAGTGGCGAGGCCATCCCAGAAATCTAAGAAAAATCATCGGCATTTGGGTGCAAATACACTCAGCGTCACGCCAGCCGGCAAACCCCACCTACGCCAAATATTCGGGGGGGGGGGGATTCATGGCAAAAAAATTTTAACCTCGTTCTTCTAAGAAATAGATGAGTAACGGGGCCGAACAATTTATCAATCAAGAGAATCTATTCGATGCGAAGAATTTGTTGAGTCGAGCATATTCATCAATCATTGGAATGCACTCAGCGGCGTTTCTCGACCTGCCAATACAAAACGCGGAACTCCCATAATTGCTCTGTGTACCGCTGTTCACTTAGGGCAAGCCTTCGTCTAATAAAATTTGGTGTGGAAAAGCTTCAAGATAATGGATCTTAGAAGAAGGGGAGTGCGCCAGAAAAAGTAAAAAGAAGTTAAAGAAACTGTCCGAAACCGATCGCCCTAAAATAGGACACCTTTAGCCGCAATTAACCTTGGATAAAACAGGGGCGTGATGGGACAAAGTTTCAGAACGTAGCTCAGCAGCTGCTCCAGATGCCAATGACACTAAGCGCCGCAATGCAAACCGCCTTACTCAAGTGCGCCCGCGGCGTTTATTCCAAGCAGCCGTCAGCGTGGCCAACATGACATCGGAATGGCGGGCTGGGACGAAAGGTGTGAGTTGCGGGGCGGAACGAAGGTGTGGAGTTGCCGGGTCGGATGATGCTCCTGGCGGCCCATTGTCGCGCCCTTTTCAAGTTCACAAAAGGGGGCCGACACCAACCCGCTTTCCGTCTGCGCCCAGTCCACTACCTACACGCCGGATGGAGCAGGTGAGGCGCGCCTTAATCGGAGCGCGCCGATGCACAGTCCGGATTTATGGTCGAAATTTGAGGCGCTTCCGCGCAAGGATTGTGGAGTGAACCGCAATAGAAGGCATGACCCACTTGAAGCCGCCATTTACCAAGGTTGAGATACCAAAGCTCAAGAAATCAACGAAAATATGCTCCACCCGCTTACCATAGCCCCCCCCCCCCCCGAAATCAGTGCTATTTCGTTTGCCGCCAAACTGCGGATTGGGGCGATTCCTTTTCGCTCTTAACTGGCCCTACACTTCAAATCCGCACTGTCATTTACAAGCGCAATAACACATCAGTTTGATCTCAGACTTGTCTTAAACCCAATCGTCCCTGCAAACTGAACTTTGCCCTCCCTCATCGCGTGGCAAACACAATCAATTACAGTCAATCCGGATAACACCTCGAGAAGGGATCTCGAAACAGCTAGCAGTATGGAATCTCGAAGGCATGATGGGTTGTGTCTAAGTTGTGGCAAACCGTTTTGCGTCATCAAAAAGTATCTCTGCCCACGATATTGTGCGACACTCATTTCCTTATTATTTTTTTCTATTTATAGACAGCTTGAGCTTTTAACTCATCTGAAAACCAAACCAAGGCATCATGGTCAGAAATTGGTCTTCCCATGTTTTAATAGTTTGTGCGACCAGAAGGATACAACGCGAAAGGATGGGCTTGACGTACGCAAATTAGAGTGGCCTAAAAACCGATATGGAGATGTTATAAGCAGCGATAACGGCTTCGAGAAATGCCATCGCAGCGTTCTATATCTCTGGGACATACGAAAAGGTCCGTGCTCGATCAAGGTTTCTCAGCTATTGGAAGATATCAAAGGGACGCTTCTCAACCCTATTGCGACTACTGCGCTTGAAAATGAGAGTGGAAGTGCGAAGAGGAGCGTCAGTGAAAAAAAAAAGCTGAAAAGGAAATGCAGAAGTACATATGGAAATGATATTGCACGCGGCGCATTTCCTCCTCTGCACCGGCCATAGCAGCACCCAACCGTAGAAGCGTCGCTAATATGTGATTTCAATTGTAAGTAATGGTGTTTCACATCAAAGGCAGGTCAACCAGACGGACCCTAATTCTCGGGAGAATCCTGGCGGATCCCGAAATAACCGAAGCAAGCCTGGCGCACTTATTGCCGTTGAAAAATGGAGGTGGACGCGCACAAATGAGGCGATAAAAAATCATCAAAAGGAAATAAGCTCATCAAAAACCTCGTCGCAACTAGAGGCCACCTGCGGTGCTCTAATCAAACCCTCTATCCTCTAAGACCTTTCTGCGCTGAGGATCACTGCACTGACCTGAATCTGGATTGTTGCCTTCAAAGGCAAACCCTGGATTGGCCACTTGTGAGAAGGATACGATACGGACATTTCACTCCAGCTTCGCCGTAAAAAGTTGCGCGATTAGGGCCGCTAATCCTTACGGGCCTGCAACCATCGACCCCCGTTTGCAATGCTTCCCACCGGCGTGCTCTCTCGAACGGCGTGATCTCGCGTGTTTTGTCTTCTTTGACCGCCCTGCCTCGCCATCGTTCCACATCCGACCTTTTTGAAGGTTAAGGCCTTAATTTCAGCGATCCCAAAGATTTCTCTAGCTTTCCTTTCCACTTTCAGGCCGTCCCGCAGCTCAGTCATCATTACGAAGCGCTCTTATCACAGTTCCGTCCCGGGGGCTTGCCCTTTAAAAGGGCAGTTTTCGAAGAAAAGGCGGCCTGCTATAACTTTAGGTGGAAGTGTTTAGTGATGCAGAGATAAAGAAAACCTATGAGGAACGGCTCAGAACCCGTAATATCTGCACTGATGCGACTCTTATCCGAGTCCCTTTTCAACACTAACGCCCTCTTTGCCAAATGGCTAAGGGGCGTGCCGCGGCTCTAGCGGCGCAGGGACGCATGGCAGATCGCTGTGTATACCTCTATATATTTTTTTTATAGAAGTCCCCCATTCTTCAAACCTCCGACCTATCCGTGGATTTGATCTTAGATGGCTCTTTATTTGCTTCGCGCCGAGCGAAAATCCATAATTTGCTATTAATCTTTTCAGAATCTGGTCCAAACAGACGTGCATCGAGAGTGTGGCCTGTTCGCGTACGTGTGGTGTATGGTGTTCGTGTTGCTGTTCTTGTGGCCATGCTCCGGCCTTTGCCCATGCTTCAAGGAAGCCCTTCCTCGGAGCATTTGTGCATGTATGCCCGTTTGCTCGCGACAAAAATCGCACGCTAATCAGCGAATGGCGACGCAGAACCAAATTCTATGTATAGATTTAGCTAATGACATTCATAATACTTTAGTTGATTTTTTTCAATAATTCGATACATAATCATCGCGTTTCTTTTCTCTGATATGCAGTCCATGAAATGTGAACAGCACACAACGCAAACACACAGTATTACGGCAGATACGGAGAGCACGAATAGAGCTGAGAAGAAGTAGAGCCCTTGTAGGGTTGAGACGAATGTTGTCAGTCTTCCACTGTCCTGAACAATAATGTCCACCATCGGGTCGGTTAAAGGCGATGTTTGACGAATCGCAAAGACTCACATTCATTTTTCGCCTCAACAACTCTCTGGAGATTCGGCAGTACGACGCCCACCGTCATCCACTGGTCATTTGTCTTCTGCAATATGCCGAATGCTCGAATGGATAACAAGGAAGTGCCCATAGCACGAAAATACGGAGGAAAAAGGATTTTAAATGGGTCCATTCGTGAACATAAATAATTGAATAATAATAAATTAGGGAGAATAACTGCATAAAAACACATCAATTCAGGGAGTGTAGTAGTTATTGAAAAAAAGAAGTTGAGAGAGTCAGAGTTGCCGTAGAGCTGAGACAGCAGAAGTTAGACACATCTAGCGTAGGAAAGTACTGATGAAGCCAATTAAGGGTTTTTTTTTGCAGGCAGACTGAAGCGCTCAGCCGAAATCAGCAGCGCACTCTTTGGAGATATAACGACAAAGTACTCTGGCAACGATTCATTAAATAGAATGCACTTTGTTGGTTCTATGAGCGCTCTCCTAGACCCTACTGCTTTACAATGCTGCTTAGCTCAGGTTCATTTAAGGGTTAGCTTATATTTTTTTATTTTAAGACGCCTGAGGTAACCTTGTGCACCGTCAGGCTTTAGCACATGTAACTAAATTATTCTATGAAATTAGTGATCCCGCTCTCAGTTAGTTTGGTAAAGGGAAATTTGAATTTTCGAAATTTTATCTGCTAGGCTGTATGTTATCGACTATAATGGCCATGCTTACATATTTTTACGCCCGTGTTTACTATTTAAGAGCTTCGGCTTTCCAAGCTTTTTTCGTTGTTACCATTTGCGGCGTCGATTCTAACGTTGCTATTGTGGCGGTGAAACGGTGTGAGTGGCAAAAATAGCGCCGCATACGCGCGTACAGCGTCCGGGGATTCAAAGATCGGAAACAGATCTTATTGTAGCGTATTTGTGAAAGGGCAAGATATTGGCGAAAGTTCAAAAGGCACCCCACGGGGTCACATCTCTCACCACAAATCTTTTCTCAGCTAACGCACTTTGGTATGGGGATGCAGAGCACTGCAGGTGAAAAAGACACAGCACGTTTCCTATACTTCACTGATAGGATAGTTCATGAGCCAAAGTTGGTGCATAAGGTATCTGTACAGGAAGAAGCTTGTGAGAAGGTACCGGCAAACGAAGAACCACAAGCTCTGTTCAAAGTAATGGGCGTTTGACGTGTTAACTGCTTGTAAGGCAGCGACGCGCGTGACGCGCATGTGCGTTGTCACGAAAAATCATAACTATAATATTGCAAATAGTCCCGACTCTGTCCAATGATTCCTTCTTGAATGTGAGGCACCATGGCCAACTGGTGTGGTTACTGGCTTATTGGTTTCGTCATCTCGAAGGCTGCCAGTTCAGATACTGAAGCGTGTGTGGCTCATCCTTATAGATGGAAGCCATATTCTTTCCCACACGGTAGTATGCTTGTGAAACTCACGAATCAGCGGACGCCATTGCTGTGCTCGGCCCTGAACATCGTTTGATTTTGGATGATTTCTTCTGTTTGGCACTATTGCGTGCCCCTAATTCTCTGCTATTGAACAGCGCTCATTTGGTGCATAAATAAAATAAATGAACAAATCTATCTCCACTTATTCTTTAGCGTTTGTCCCACCCCCTGTGGCGGGGTCCGCTTCCTGATGTAGGCGAGCTTCGCGCATCTTATCAGCGATGGGAGCCACACCGAACCGCTTTCTGATGGTATCGTTGCGAATGTGGTCTAAACGGGTAACCCCGGCAGTCCAGCGCAGCATTTTTGTCTCCATTACACTGAGACGAGCCTCAACCTCTTTAGTCACGGGCCAGCACTCTGCTCCGTAAATGGCGACTGGTCGGACGACGGTTCTGTAGATCTTAGATTTCAGTCGCTCTGGTATTTTCTTATCGCAGAGAACGCCGGTCATCGAGCGCCACTTGGACCAAGCTGCACTCACCCGGGATTTAACTTCAGATTAATTGTTGTTTTAAGTTCAGTTTAAGTTTAAATAAATAATAAATTAAATAAATAAACAAGATAAATAAAATACGATATCGAGTGTACTAATAGTACCGCATGCGTGAAAAATTATACCAGCGCCAATCAAATTAAATTAAATATGATTTGCGATAAATCTCGCGTTATGGTTACATTCATGCATAAGTGAATGTAGCTCATACGAAGAGCCTTAACTAAAAGGCGAAGGAAGTGAATATAGAAAAAAAAGAAACGAAAACGCGCCAGATATTCGTGTCCTGCTGCATTATTTGTATCATGCAAACCGAAAAAGCTGTGAAATGCCCCAGCCAACCAAAAAACTATTAAGGTTGTCCATCTAGTCCTGGCCGATTTTGGTCCAAATTCAATTTTCTTCATGCCAAATTAACTTCATATCGAAATAAGTTGATATGTTGAAGAACACATCAGGACCTTCAGCCAGGATGATTTCAGAAGCCTCAAACGCGCAAACTAGGGTAATATAAGTAGGAATCAATAGATCAGCGCAACAAACCCAACGATCAGGCTTACGACAATTTAAGAAGAACCTTGCAAGGAGCGCGGTAGGCAAGATCAGCGCTACGTTTGCCCCAATCTTTGCTACTGATCGGGCACCTGAGCTATTGGCTCAATAGCATACGCAAAGGCGATAGGAGCTGCAAAGTTCGACCTCATCACGGACCCCAATCACTTTCGATGAGGACCGCTTGCGCTACGAAGAGATACGCTATTAGCAGGAAACTGTAGCAAACATCTGGGCGCAGCCTACGCTCCATGTCGACACCTGAATGGAATGGACTGTAGCAGAATGAAGCCTCGATGGAACAGCATGCATCGACTGACCATGGCTGAGAGGCATGCCTGACCCTGCCACTGCGAAAGTTTCATTCCACGACCGCATAGACAAGATTCCCTAGTTGGTCACCAGTGCAGATGAGTCATGAGTCCACCACGATAACAACACGCGGCACGCCTGGTGGCTACCTCGCAGCCTGGACGCACCATCTCAACCAAAACCCGAGCTGTTTCATCAGAGGATGTGACCCCCGTTTTGTTGGATTCGCTGGGTATCCCGTTTTGAGAACCATTTCACTTTATGCAGACAAGCATTGCGAAGGTAACCATGGAATAGCTCCCAAAGTTGGCCGCAGCAGTGCGGGAGAACGGTTCGAAAGTCTCAAAATCTCCTTTCTCCGGAGGACCGCCCGAAATCACATTGCAAAGATAACTCGCCACGTTTCGAGGGAAACTGGCTGGACCACGACACCACATCTGTCGTATAGCCCTTACATTGCTCCATCGTACTATCACCTCAGCTCCCTGAAGCAGCAGCTAGGAGAGAAAAAGTCAGTAAATACAACCACCCCAAAAACGACCTCTTCGAGCTTTTCATCTCACAGCTTCTCTCGTTCTGGGAGGAATGCATCCATTCGTTCCCTAGCAAATGGATGCATATCAGTGATTATGATGGTGGTTATGTTTTTGATCAATTGTTTTTTAGGAAAGATAAAACTTGAATAAATCAAAGTGTTGAAAATTCGGCCAGAAATTATGGGACAGCCCAATATTATAGCGAATAAATAACTTTGTAGATTAATTAAATCCATGCCTTCATCAGACTTTTTCATTGCATAAAATAAATCATCTCATAAGAACAGGAAATCCTTTATAAATTCAGATTTAAATTTAAGCAGGCACAGGAAAAGCGATTGTGTTCCCAGGCCAAAATGTGTAATTGCGTGACATAAGGGAAAATGAAAATATGACAGAAGAGGCTCAGAAGGCGTGTGTTGATTCTCGCTACGCCAAGACATCTGCATGGGACGTGCTGTTACTGGAATTAAGCAGCGTTCAATTTAGTAGCGCGTCGCGTAATTACGTTGTGATTCAAGGAACGACTACAATTAGCTACGAACGGAGCTCTTCAGAATGAGTTGGCGTTTTGCGAAGAAAAAACAGAAAGTCTGTCACTACAACGGAAGCATCTCTGTAGGTGATATGTATAATTATATGATCAATATGGTCCTCGCGACTTCATTCTCATCGACCTTGCAATCGCCGCCTTGACACACAGAATTAATAAATAAATAGAATAAATAAGATTGCAATGTATTCTGCTTTCCAATGAATTATATCTTCATATTATAAAGTTTTGTTGCCGTGTTTTCAAGCATAGATAAGACAAATTGTATCGAAATATTCATATCATTACTGATAATCATGGATCGCCTGCCTGTCTTTGCTTTATGACCTTCAGAGAACCAGGCCTAGTGGTCTTGATGTGGACTTTTAAGTTGTCTCGAAAGGAATAAGTTATACGATAGGGCGTTGATTAATCCGTTTTTGAGATGCGCTATCCATTCTACTTCTACTCAAAGTCGTGATAGCAATTTGAAAGCGGTTTAGCCTATCCAGAAACTTCCTGATGTCAGTCCGATACAGGGCGTGTTTAACCTCTGCCACACAAATCTTGCGGTGTCGATAACGACGCACTGTAGGTATAAACCGCTTAGTCCTTGAAAGCGCACTGTCCAGATTGAACTCTTAGACGCGTGTCGGAGGGTAAAGCAGCACCACTTGTCCCTGCATCACTTCTAAGCCTCTTGAGCACCTGAGAAGAAATTTTTGAAGCTCTTATAAATTTACCGAACGCTGAATCAGCACAGTGAGGAGTCGTCGCGATTCGTTCAGAAATAACAAACTAGACCCAAAGAGCGTTTTGTTTCTAAATTTTGAATTTTTTGCCTTGCTCGATGCTTTCATGAAATGAAGGACGCAATAGGCGTCGACCACTTTGTTTTTGGGATGCGCCACGAACCGCTTTCACTCATTAGTCGTTGTACATTTAGATCAAAAGGAAAGGTTAGCTGCTAATAAATCTCTCTTAGGTTAATACCGCACTGGGGAGACACAGCCTACAATGATACTGTTTGCTCGCGACTTTCAGAATCTGACAGTGAGGTTTCTCGAGCCTCATGTAGTAGAGACTTCGTACGTAAAATAAAGGAAAATGCTGTTCTGAAATAAAAACATCTGACGCAATCCGAAAAAGCATTAGAAGCCTCTGACATTCGAGTATCTTATTTGGCACTGCTCCAGACAGCCAGCTAGCCGTGCGAAATTGCTCCGTAGGACTGGTATGTTTATAGAAGCACGTACGAAACTTGCCTCTAATGTGATAAGCAATTAGCAGGGAACAAGTGCTATTTAGCGCACTTTACTTCGAACTAAAGAACGAGTGTGATATGCTATCAGAATAGCTTCTGTCAGGCGTTAGTATCCCGGAAGCAGTCATGTCGCATTGATGTCCAAAACAATTTTCACTTGAAGACAACAAATCGTTCAGTATAGTGTTATGCACTTGAAAGCAGGGGTCGGGATCAAGCTGATCAAGCTCGAGAACGAGACTAGAGACGCGAAACGGGCCCCACATGGAAAACGGAAGAAACATCGTTAAGGAGGAATTAACGATAAGAACGAAGGGGAAAGGAGGGGAAAATTGCATGGTTGGATAAGCGGAGACCTCTAAAGGGCGAATTTTTGCGCAGCGATTGCACATGAATGATCGACCTCGGGACGCGGTTTGGCGGGGTAACCTCCACTGAATACTCTAGTCCTCTTGCGTGCCCAGGTTTAATGTGGCGGAGTGATTGCAAGAGAGAGCATAGTGTTTAAGAGGGCACAGCGATAAGAGCTATCAAGGCTCAAATCAACGGCAAGGGAGGTCCTCATTCCTTCATCATCCCTCTCACAGACTACCTGCTATCTAGCGCATTTCTATCAGCTATTTGGTCTCAATAAATTTCTGATTCGAAAACCCGGAAAATACAAGCTTTCTTGCTCGACGCCGCGAAGAAGTCCAAGAAGCAGACTGCGAAATAAAAAATAATGTAAGTCGCGGAGAGGGGAAAAAGCTCTCAATCGAGAAAGCACAACTAACTTCAATGTCACCCAGAGAAGTCGATGTGGGGGATCTGTTAACGAATGTGGATCGAAATCTTAGGTGTATAGCGCATTGGCGAGGCGCTCAGGCGCTAATTTTGACGCAATTTCTACAGTTGCACCTAGCACATCGCCTAGGGAGCGCTCCTCTCATCAGTGAGGCTGATTCCGACCTTTGCCTTCAAGCTACTGCCATCTCTTCTCTGAACTAACAATGAGCGGAAAAGCGCGAATGATCAGAATTCATCCTCAATGGTCGAACCATCCGAGGAGAGCGCCTGTTTGCGTTTTCATTTATTAAATAACAGAAGACAGTCTTTTCAGAAGCGAAGTGAGACGTGCAACTTAAGTACGCCTAGCGATCACAGCTGCTTCCGCTCTAATTTTTACATTCTTTATTAAATTTTATTAAGTTATTTCTAATTGCGTTCGCTCTCATTAAGTATTTGTGGCAAAGTGGCATCATTGAGGAAAACAAAAGCAAATCGCGCAACCAAACGATAATGCAAGTCTCCGTGAGCGTGTGTACTAAGGTATGATAGAGCGTGGCGTCGGAGTCCTCAGCACATGCATCTGCATTTTTTAGTTCGAGGAAAACTAAGTTCAAGAAAGGCAAGTGCGATGCAGGCGTAACACATGATGTCTTTCAAAAGATTATCGACGAGGAAACTAATTTTTTCGCATTAAAAGTCAGCTTAAGGATGAAGCTCCATCTCCTCACACAAGCAGTTAAAACGCTGATCAAGAAGAACGCAACTAAAATAATTGCGAGGCTAGTCTAAAATTGTGGTCGCCTGTGACCTAGTCCTGCACGCTGGTACTACACACATTTGCACTGCATTCCGTCGAGCCGCGGCAGGGATCTAACCCGCGGCTTTCAGAGGTACTGCCCGAAATTTTGGTGTAAGTACTGAGATAAAAGGATAAAAAGCATTTGCCGTTGATCAATTCCTTTTGGGATTCTAGTTCCATTTATAACATTCGTAGTGGCGTTTGAATGCGATGTGGCCTATACAATGACTTGCGGGGCCAGCCGATGTACAAGTCAGTGTTTTTCAAGTAAGACCCCGGAGGGATGGAAGGCTTGGTTGGCCCGGGCGACTCACGACCCAGGATTTGATCCCCGGACCGCTCGCGTGGTAAGCGTGCCACTTGCCACTACACCACTTCCGCCCAACTACTGGGCTTAGATTCATTATTTTAGGAATAGACTGCGTGCGTTTGGTTGCGAAAAATGCAAGGTTAGAGTCAACCAGCGTGTCTCAACAGATTCTTAATCACCTGGCGGAGTTCCCATCCACCGATGAATTCTCGTGAAGGAATTTGGTCAGGTCAGAGAAAAAATCGAAATAAGACGGATCAAACAAAGACAACATTCCAACAGAAATGACGCTGGGAAGAGCTTTCGTGAAGCAAAAGAAGTGATACAATTTAAAAAGTATGTTTTTGCTAGGCTGCCGCCGTGCACTTCCTCTTACGGGGCACTTTCTCTTACGCGCTATTCCTCCAGCTGGCGATTGCTCAACCTAAAAGTACTGAATTGTTCCTCTAATATATTCATTAAGACGTTCTGCTCAATGTATATTCAAGGAATTATTTACTAACTAATATCTGGAAGGATTTTGTCACAAACTGATCACAGTAAACTGCGGAGGTGGCCTGAAAAGTAATGGTGATATCGGTAACCCGCCCAAGGCTTTTGAAGAGTGTGGAATGTGTGAGCTAACCAGTTTCTCTTCTAGGGCATTAGGGTAAGAAACATATGAGTTGAAGCGGTGTTTGGTTAAGGTTTTCGAGAATTAGGAACAAGTTGAGGCTTTGGAGGGAGCACCACGCTAACGCTATGTAGAAAAATTCGGTTGAATTGGTAAAATGCACACACAGCTCCAGAAGAATAATAAAAGGTTAAAACAAAGAAAGTTGGATCTGCCTTGAAGGGGCCTAAGAAGAAACTCTCTCAGAAGGAGCCATTCAAAACGATTGAAATCATATTTAGTGAATCAGCCAGGAAAACAATCTTTGGAGAAATGCCAAGCATAGCCAGAAATACGCCAAACCTATAGAGCTTTTGCAAACATTCTTGCTGCATAGTTGAGATTGACGACTTTCTTCGTGACGCTAAATCCAAAAACGGATTTTTTCAGTGACGACTTGCATACGCGGACGAGCCCCGATGTGGCCGGAAGGGCGGGTCAATCGCCAATTTTAGGTCTCCATGGACTGCCGTCAACGAATTTTGCTGCCATGGAAGCATTTCCTCGGGGGGAAAAAGAACGATTCGCTGCATTCTCGTTGTTTCATAGGACGGAAAATCGACTACTTATTGAAGGGCTATTACGAAATTTAAAGAGGAAAATCTTCTTTGCTCCAATTTCGGAATGGCTATACAGTGAAATTTTTTTTGCTTGATATATAATTGGAGTATTCTGTCTATTACACCTGAAGTTCTTTCATTATTAAATTATTCTGTACTGAAAGTTGATATTATTCTTACCAATCTTACAAAACAAAGTGCTATCCTCTCCCCTACTTCTCACTAGTTCGCCGAAGTATTGCGACCGCTTGGCCTGCAAGCCCATCCGTCTCCTTTCGAGTATTCCGGTGGTTTACAAATAGTTTGGAAATTCAACCTCAGGTCGATTGCTTTGTTACTAGTATTATTACAGTTCTTGTTTGAGAAATCTCTTTTATCTTCATGCTAGTTTGATTCTTTTTTATGGCGTGTTTTTAACATAAACAAATAAATAAATAAATATTACTTGTGCCTTTTTGAATTAATTTGAGGGGTGGGTTTAAAGGGGATACAAGTCATTACGTGGAGTTGACACACAGCAGAGCCCCCACTTACAGCTTGCTTGCGAATTCATTAAAAATGGCCCCAGTTTTGATCCATATGACGTTTTTGATACCCTAACTTCGGGAAATTTTTCCGAAACATATTATACTCTTCGGTTACGAAGGTTGGCACTGTTGAAGGTATTCACGAAATTGAGACAGTGTATTACCCTCTCAGAACTCCTACCGAAAACATAGCAAAATTTTGATCGCCTGGTCTGAAGTCTTTAATAGGGAATAACTCTAGTCGCTGAAATGAGGAAGGGCCGATACTTCCACAGCTCAACTACGAACTGTTGTTTCTGATAGCCGTCTACTTGTTGGGTCGTGAAAATGGCAAAATACATAATTATGAAAAGGGTCAGCTTCGTCAAACTGCCCCCCCCCCCACAACCAAAGTCCTAGGACAGAAACGCCGTCAGTTGCAGGTAAGGAAAAAACATCAAATGACGAATGTTGATAGGTCGTCGCGGAAGAAGATACTGCTTGTCTTCCGGTGGGGTAAGCTGGCTTCGAATTTGATGGCTTTGTGGCCAGGCAACCAAAACAAAAAAAAAAAAAAAACCAAAACAAGGCATCTCTGTTGATTGGAACAGCGTCTGCTGATTCATGAAAACAAGAAGGATGCACAGAATAGAATCACATAAGGCAGAAATTATTGAAAGCGGGTATACAAAGGTACCCTTGAGAGAGTTACCGCGTGCAGAACACAATAACAAGAGATGTTACGTGCAAAATTCTTGCCTGGGCTGCAAGCAGCGCAGGCATATCGATAAATTATAAAAAATATGCGTTCAGTGTTGAGCAGCCCGTTTCAGAATGCGCCACGCATTTACTCCCATTAGGAATTCTAGTGGCAATTCGAATGCGATTTGGCCTATACAATGAATTGCGGGGGACAGCCGATAAGAAATCAGTTTACTTTTTATTTATTCGTAGACAATTAGATAGTCTAGCATACATTAAGCGATCACAAGAGTAATGGAGATTTTGGCTGGCGGGAAATTTGACCCAGAATTTGTTCCCTTATGACGTGCGGGGGTAATTTGCGCCGCTGTTTTGCATACCATTACGGAGGTCCAGGCACGGGCACGGCTCCAAGAAAAAAGTTTGAATGTTTATCGCCGTAGGTATCTGGTGTCACGGTGACCCTCGATTATAGAAAAGGATCCGACCTTTCCGACATTGCGGCGATATTTTCCCAACGCTAAGGAACCACACTTCTCCTTTTCGAGTTATTTTGTATTTTGTGCACCTAAGGCTTATACTTTCTTAATTGCGCCTCAGGTATGCACACTACTTACGTCCTCAGCAGAGAGCAGCTCTGCATCTAAGAGAGTTCAGATCTAGAGTTGAACGAGGTTTTCGACCGCCTTGCTTCCAAACTGATGACACGGTATTCACGATACCGTTTTACTGAGATTGGTGTACGTAATGTCAATCGAAGTCGATAATTTTTCAGAAAGGAGAAGTAACAATTACCATGAAGGCAAAATAGGGTTAGCGATTGCAAGGGCGGTACTTGTTTTGTTTTTTTTAATTTTTGTGCGTCATTTGTATAGTATGAATGTTACCCAAGCGCGTAAGGTACAGAAATCCATTGATTGGTAAGCTCACCCAGTCAAGGTATTCCCGAAGCTCCTGGACCCACGTAAGCTGCAATCCAAGCGATACTACGTTTCTTGCGATAACGAAGCAAAAGAATACGCATATATATTAGGTTGGAAAGAAAGTCCTGCAACACTTTTTCAAATTTTTGATTTTAATTTTATCTTTTTTGGTTACAACTTCTGACCGGTCTTATATCTACCATGAGTGTCCACCACTTGTCTCCATCGCTCAGAAAATTTCTTGATCCTCCTTGCCAAAACCCAGCGGAGTGCGAGTCGAGAAAGGAGGCGACCTCACTTTCGAGTTGGAGTTGATCGTCTGATTATTTCGTTATAAAGATGATGATTAAAGGTCCAGGATAGGTAGCAGAAATCTTGCCGCAACTCCAGAATTTCTTACCGGGCTCATTTCGGATCATGGTGATTCGCAATGTCATGAAAGAAATGAATATTGTCGCGGTACGAGGGCTCTTGACGAGCTACCTCGGCCAGCTTCTGGTACTCCACAACCTAGGCCACTGCCTACACAATGGTGCCCATAACGAAGGTATGTAGTGGAGCTTCTGTAAGAGCCCTACCTGTAATGGAGTGTGAGGGACGCTGCTGGCTTCTTATAAAAATATCAAAAGATCGGAAGCGCTGGTAAAGGTGAAACACGCTGTAGCGCTGAACGGCATGCCATTAGAAGCTATTGCAGATAGTGTCAGTCGTTGACACGAATCCATGGTTTTGTAGACATTTGTACTAGACAGTGACTCGGAGTACGGATTTGCTAGTGGTCGAGATTTTTTGAATTTTCTTGGATAACTACTGACTGCAGAACTTATATCCACCTCGTGGATTGAAGCCTTGAGAATGCTCTATCATTTGGTAGTCATAAATGTTACCTATGAATTTTTCAGAAAAAAAGAAAATTTTGGAAAGAGTGTTGCAGAACTTTCTTTCCAACCTAATAATAAATTGCTTTCTGAAACGCAAAACCGACACCTAATGATTTCCACAGGAATGTCCACACATCATTTGTTATTTATCTTTCTACAATTATCCTCTACGGCTTCTCCTATGACTTCTGATAGCCCGATTCCATGAAGACGTATCTCATATGTCAGCAAGGACAGCACAGAACTACTGCACGGCACGTCAATCAAATAGCTTCACGTACTGCCATGTATTGCTAATATTGAGTTTTTGAAAGATAGCCATAGTTAACAGTTCAGTTCAAATGTCAGAAATCGCCAGTAACAATAATTTATTAATGGAAACGTCTTGAGGCAATGGTTGGTTTCAGTCTAGCACTTCGGAAATCACTGATTTCGATAGTGGATAATAAGGCTGACGATGAGAAACATTTCAAATTTTTGCTTTGAGCATTCTTGCGCGCGTCGAGAAGGTTTTTCAATTTCATCGCCTTTGCGATGTTTCCTTTCAGTTTCATCTTGCCTTGCATGAATGCCTGAAATAATTTTTGGTTGGATTGTTGTCGTAAACAGCCCAGTGGGAAATGTTTACCTGATCAGGCTTGAGTTTTCCGGGCAGCAATTCTCATAAAGTCGCTGTCTTTGATGCTCAGCTCTACCTCTACAGTCCTGTCGTCATGTCCAACAAACGGCGGTTCACTCTGGAAAACGCATTTTTAAGTACTCTGTTGCCCTTGGACAATTTCAGCAACTACCGTAATCCTCAAATGGACTGTATTCTCAAGATACAGCATGTCAAAAATGGACTTGGGTCAGGGGATTCAGATCGCGGCGAGGCGGCGGTAGGTCGCTGACACAGTCACGCACGCCATACGCGCTACTCGCCGCAGCGAGCATAAGCCGTCGCGTACGCGCCCACCTAACTTCGACGCGCAGCCACAAGTGAGATCTCCTGACCCACACCCAAAGGGGAAAATAAAAAAGCGAACCTTGGTATCAACAGTCCACTTCTTCACGCTGCCGTCTTCTCCGGTAATAATCATTCTGAATGATGTGGCAGTCTTTTTGACGAGATCTTTTTCCTGGAACGAGAAACTTGCATAAAAATGAAAACGAAGAAAAAAATTGAAAAGTTGGAATAATAATAGTCTTTATGCAAATTTATTATTCCCATAATTTTCAGAATATTGACTATCCACGCAAGTTTGCATTAAACCAAACCTTGACCTTATTTCTATTATTTAGCTATGAATAACTGATTCACTGCTACCTGTTAATCATAAAGAAAGTAATGAAAAGCGCAATTCAGGTTGGAGAATAAAAATCGATTGGCTCGAAGTAATTTTACCTCATTGATACGTTGCTTGATCTCTTCGAAAACAACATCAGATTCGAGAGCTCCCATGTTTTTTGGAGATTTGGTTGGCGGGCAGGTACTTGATGGGAATCCTAAGCGATACAGGCCGACTACGCCAGCTCCACCGATTCCTGCAAGCATAATTGTTCATAAATAGTTATGTGCTGAAGGAGTTCTATTGGTACAGTACACCGAACATGGTAATCGCAACAAAAAAGCGAAATTCATAAAGATAAGAAATCGATCAGTCCCTTCCGGGGTGCGCCATGCTGTCGACTTCTCCTCGAAATCGTGCTAGCATTTGTGGCATTGGTTTATGAATTACAAGGCCACCTGATTCGCAAATTAGAGATTCATACACGGGGAGAGCGGTGGGGAAAAATCTTGGTACCATCAAATGAGAAAAACATTGATATTACCTTCAGAAATCAGTTCTAACAAT
>MU877065.1:2048-37505 GCA_036418205.1 Ostertagia ostertagi
TTTCTTTGCCGAATGGGTTGTATTTGTGTAGAAAATTATTTCTTTGTAAAAAATGCTAATTTCCAATGAAACTGACGAATTCATTCTGGATGGAGTAAGGCCGTTGAGTACGCAGTTCTTTCGTGAGCGCATCCATATCCATACAGTCTTGCTGAAATTTTTTTGTGAGACTTCTCTATTTATTCTCAAAAACGTAGAATTCCATCATAAAATATGGAACTTTGGTAAGTACTATGAAGCTGAAATCCGAAGAGAATGCACTACCCCGTGTTGCATTTTTTCCTGTACGTAAGCAATTGCCACAATCGTTCCAGTCCGTCCGATACCGGCTGAACAGTGCACCAAAATTGGTTTCGTTGTGCCGCGTACCTCAGAGAGCAGATTCTAGAAAGTGGTAGGATATTCACGATAGTTCTGAGTAAGACTGCTAAGCAGACCGTGGCAGTAAGTCGTGTGGGTGGCACTCCTCGATCGGGCCAGTTTTCCCATTGATAGTGCATGACCATATGCGTAGCTGGTCGTCCACCTTGTTGAAAGTCTAATCTCAACCGACACACTCTTACAAAACTATCTTCTTCAGACATTGGTCGAACCTAAAAGAAATTTTCCAATCGAGGACATTTAAATGGACTCGGTACTTTTTGAAGACTCCTTAGAGGAAATCATGACGAGTGAAATGCTCTAATGTGAAAAGTTCTATAGCCAGGGCTGCTTATAAGTCCGACTGCAATTTAAGTTCCTCGTGCAGGCCTTCCAAGGGGAACAGCATATGACTCAATGCCGCACACACCGCACACGGACAGCCGACCCACCCTGTTATCCTTGGCAGTATTGCTCCACAGTCACTAATAGGTGACTTGTATTCGTTGGAAAATCCTAATTTACACACACTCCTAGCAATAATGCGTCTCTAGGGTACAATCTCTCTTGGTCCGACCATCATCCATCCCCCTTGCGAATTTGCTCTATTTTGTCAACTGATACTCATCGTTGACAATAAAACTAATTCGAACCTGATGGAAAGCTTCCGCAAGCTACTGCATGAGTATGCTCTGATGAAAACAACCTACGCACTGCTTCCGAAAACCAGATGCGCGTCGAGTGCAGACCACACACCACAAGTGACGACGCCTCCAAGTAAATCTGGTTACTAGTGGTTCATAGTGATAGCTGATATTGGTAAATGATAGTTGTAATTAGTGACAGCTGATAGAATGCAACTGCACCGGCCAGCCATTCAATTTGAACATTTACATTTTGTGAAGGCCGTTTTCACTTGTGATGGGCAGTCTGCTTTCCACGCGCATCTGGTTTTCAAAGCAGAGGGTGGTCACTTCTATGCATTAGTGTGAGCGGATACCATGGGCACAGGATTTTTACCTCGAGCACGCTAACAGAAAACGTTCCCCGAATCTTCTATAAAGTTTCCCGTCCTGTGCCGTTAGAATGCATATCTCCAGCATCCCAACAATGCGAAGTGACAGGGAGGAGAGATAACTGATTCATGGGAAAAAAGACCAAACTTACATCAAGATTGGTTACTGTAATTTTTCCTTCACCTTCACCAACAGAATAGACTTCGCCTTTGTCATGTGGCCAATATTGAGAACATTTAAATTTTCCCTGAATAAAGTTCATTCCTGATGAATTCCACAGGCGGAATAGAGATATTGTCCCCTCACAAACAGTCGAAGGACGCATGATTGCATACGAAATTTAGTCGTCTCATGCACATAAGAAGCTGCAAAACCATGCTCATTATTTAAGTGTAAAGGCCGTGCAATGTACTACGACTTAGCAGATCGGCTTTCGGAGCAATATGGCGAGAGTGAACTTCCACGCATGAAGACGTAACGGATCAGGCGAAAATCTTCGACGTGCTGTTGAGGAAAACTTCGACCGATGATTCACTCTGCCCCGGATCGCATTTGTTGGACTTTCTCAATGCCGTGTTCATCCTGAGGCGAACTGAAGAGTGGTAGAATATTCATTATCTGCTATATTGGAAGCACCGCCTTTTGTTGAGGGCAAAGAATTTAACTTAGCTTTTGCATGTCAAAAGAGTGATACGTTGTATTCTTGCAGCTGTGGTTAGTAACTCGTTCATCAGTCTTCCTTCATTCTTCCCGCCTACTAGCCCTTCTTCCACATGCCTCACCCTTTGAGGCGCAACCTTCGTCAATAGCCGCGAATAAAATTCTTCCCCAGCAGCAGAAGCGGAGGGGGCTGGTTTGGGAAGATGGCGTGTTTGAGGGAGTTTTCCAGACAAGTCTGCTCTTGTTCGTGCCAACAGTCGATACGACAACCAACGTACCCTAGCTGCTGATTTCATACTCCGTGCCTGTCAGGTAAAACCTCTTTCATAGCATTCATAGCCTACGCCAGGTGGACGTAGCCCTACTCAGATAACTTGTAGAGGAAGCCAACGAGTTACGAGCTGCAGCAGTGTCGGCAGCATATGCTGCCGACACGCCCACTCGTCCGTGATTGGCTACCACCACACGGTTACTGTGTGCAGACACGAGCCAGCCAGTCAGAATAGTGGGCGTGTCGGCACATACATATGCTGCCGACACTCTGCGGTCCGTATCTCGGAGGTTTCTCCTGCAAGTTTATCTGAGTAAGTACTGTGTAGGCCGGAGGCGTCACTACCGCGCAGTTCCCCTTCACGAGGCTGACTTCACCTATGGGCTTGCAGGCCCAGCTACGGTGCTGGTGAAGAGGGTTCGTGTACCGATTGATTTCGATCCGTGCCCTTGACCGAGACAGAAGAATCGATAACACTCCTTCTCATAGTACATGACATGGACAGTTTGTGCTCATCCTTTGGGAGCGCGGACCTACTGTGAACGAGGCGTACAGTCAGGACTCACGCATTCAATAGTGTTGCAGAGCATTATTATAGCTTCACATTTTTCTTGTATGACCATAGCCCAGAACGCTAGTTGAGTGTTATCCAATGGACCCTACAATATGAAACTGATTAGCAAAAGTTGTGAGATGAGACGAGCAAGATATGATGGAATGTAATCACTTGAGCGCAAATGAAGCGATGATCACGAGCTGGGTTGGCAACATAGTTAGCATGTATATAGTCATTTGGAAGACCTGGCCAGTTGAGAATAACCCGACGCTGATCTTGACATGGAACATCGAGATATCTGAATAACTTCAATTCACTCATAACTGAGCATACCACTTCTTCGATGGTAGTGGCAAGTACTAGCACGCCAGAACAGCCTTGAACTTTCGAGCACAAATCACGATAATCATCAATCACAATAATCCATTATAGGCCAACCACGTCCGAGTTTAGTTTACGAGTCAGTAATTAGATAGAGGCTTCATCTGCCAGGGTGAAAGAGTAACAGGTTCGTTTATTGCTCAACGCAGGACATTGTATAGAACGAAATGCATCCAAATGCCACTATGTTGTCGTTGGGAATAAAATACTGGCCGCACGCCGTAAGGTACTGCTTCATACTTTCTTTATTTGAGTCATTTAGAGTTTTCGGATCATTCAAAGATTATTAATTGGAATATTTAAAAGCTGTGGGCATGATAATGAATGGAAGTTGACTGTTGACTGATGTACATCTAAAATACGAATTTTAGTGGCGAAGGGTGGAGGAACGGAAGAATGGGTCGCTTTTGAAGGATTTTTCGACGATTCTGAGCGAAAAGGTTCATAAAGAAGACGTAAAAAGTAGAAATTGGAGAGTTTACTGGTGTTCAATACAGGTGTTTACTCTCTTCCCAGAGTTTTGGAGAAGGTGGAAGGAGTTCGACTTTGAGCGTATCGACTACTCTCAGAAGCAACCACTATAAATTAGCCGGGGTGGGCAAGTGATGACGAGGGTGGTGGTTGGAGGTGACGAGGGGATGGTGGCAGGTCGCAAAATATTTCGCGAAAAATACGAACGCAACGGGATGATCCTCGGCTGCCAGCAGGGGTGGTGTCCTGATTTACGTACGACGTGGATATCTCTTGTGGCATGCGAGGAAGGAAACCGCGCTGAAGTGCTACGATATAGAAGCTTTCATGACAGGATGTCAGAATTAGGGCGGCGCCAACGGCGTGAGAAAAATTACGGTAACACTCTTTATGTCTCTCGCCAGAGACGCCAATTGTAAGTCCAGTGCCATCATGCGTCGCGTCCTGAGTAGCATGGTTCTTCCTGAGTAGCCGGTTGCGGAGAAGTCTGAAACGTTGTGAGCGTTACGCTCTTAAGGAATCTTGCGCGGAAAATTCTTGCACTCTTTCCTAACATGAATATGTCAGTTGTGATCACTGGAAATAGCACACAAAGTTTCACGCATGAAGATTCGGTTTCTGAAGAGAAACAAACGTACAAAAACTACACGTTATGGACCATCGAAGGACCAGGAGGCAGAGCCAGGCGAGGCATGGAAAGAAGACGGCGTTTGGCCGGCTACGTACAGGCGACGCGCAGGATGGGGAGAATCATCGGGTTAAAGCGCGCGATTTCGGAGAGAGTGGAGACAAATCGATCGATGGAATAGGATGGAGTAGAAGTGTAAGATGTGAATGCAACGAAGCAGAAGGCCAGAAAGAGCTTCTAGTGAATGCACTCCAAGAACCAAGTTTGAGCATCCCCGTCGCCAGCATTCGTGAAAGACGTCCGTGGGCAATTCGAACGCGTAGCAGCCTTTTCGAGTTTTCGAATTTCTAATCAAAACGAAAGCAATACTTCAGTTCTTTTCACTATTATCGTGGATAATGAGTCTCAAGCCAGTGATTTATGGCTGAAATAGAATCATGATTTTTCCGCGCAAGATTCCTTTAAGCACAAGCTTTTCGATCCCACCCGGCCTACATTATTGCTTCCGAGCAACAGGGACGGACCGATATTATGCCCTCTCCAGTTAGTCCCTAGTTAGTTAGTAGTCTACCCGACCTCTCTCCTCATTCTCATCTTCTTATCTTCCTCATATAATTCTCTTATCTTTGATATCTCATTAACCGTGTTGTCATATTTGTAATAACCTTAATATCTTGCATCTAGTTCTGTGGATGTTCATTTGTAGTTTTGTTCGAGCTATTGCACGACAGCGAGGCAGCAAATATCGATGAATATTATTCGGCTGACATTAGTGGTAGTAACGTCGACAACGTGCTATTAAGTTCGTTACTTTATCGCACGGAATTCAATGGAAACCAAAGTTTAGCTCAAATGCAATTAAAAAGTCAAAGTGCAAATCACGTTCTTTATATTCTTTTTGTATATTTTGTTCGATTTGTACTCATATCCTCGTTGTGTTTGCGTTTTCGTTGTTCTATGGCATTATAAACTTGCAGCTTGCATTGCATTGTATCCGATAATTGGTGGAACTGACGTTTGGTTGGGTACCGCATAAAAAACCAAGGAGTAAAGCTTGGAAGTGATGCTTCTCATGTCTGTGGATATTTGTCATAAAAGTAGTAATATATCGTGTTCTGTCGTGTAACAGTATATAACACGTAATCGTTCATATCTTTATTGCGGTCAATGCGGTTGCCAGCGTCCTTAGCAAAGGGGGTTGTAAGGCCTCAGCAATACCCGGGGCAGGCTGCAGCAGTTGGCTGCCATTTAGAGCATTCGGTGCGACATCCCCCTGGAGGGTGTGTGGACCCTTAAAATATCCACATTTGCGTGGCCAAATGTCCCATCCGCCGATGCGCATATCATCCTCGGGGCACTGGTCGCTACAGGTGGTGTCATCGAACCATTTTTCTCTCCCCCTTCCCAAGTTTGTTAAACTTCGTCGTTCCAGAACATTTCGTATTCTTCCACTAAGTAAAGGTGTGGAAAAGGCGGGTACCTGTTTTTGTCACGATTTGCGAGAAAAGCCACTGTTGTCATGCCTTCTGGTTGCCACTTGGACAAACTTGAGCGGAATTCGTCGACAAGTCCTTGTACTCCCACATCAAGTGCTCGGTTAACCCAGTGTTCTACCTACAATGCGCAATGATAATCAATAATATGAAATTCAATGAGCAGTCAATCACCTAATAGAAATAAGACTAGATTACGCGTAAATGTGTTTTGACTAAAGAGTTGACTACATAACGGTCATGTAACACAGAAAAAAAGTTAATAGAATTGAACCTCCGTTCGCACTCTAATCTAAGTTGTGTTTCTACTCGGATAGCCTAGAGTGCAGACAATGGTTAGGCCGCGTTCATAGTTCGCGACTCGGGAGATTAGGATAGTAGGCGACAGGATATTAGGATAGTAGTAGAGTAGGAGATTGCGCTGACAAGATTGGATACGTATCGATTGAAATCGCTGGAGAGTAGTAGATTGGGCGACTTCAAGCGAATAGATCAATACATATCTAATCTTGTCAGCGCACTATCCTAATCTCCTACTCTACTACTATCCTACTATCGTAATATCGCAATCTACTACTCTCCGGCGATTTCAATCGATACGTATCTAATCTTGTCAGCGCAATCTCCTACTCTACTACTATCCTAATCTCCCGTCAATACATATGTTTTTCATTGTCGCGTACTATCCTAATCTCCGAAGTCGCGAACTATGAACGCGGCCGAATAGAAGTTCTAACAGTGCATGGGAGGGACAAGTAGGTATTGTTTGCTCACATCAGTTCGATGCTTATTCTATAGTATAGCTCTATTTGGTGAAAATAGTCTAAATTTACAGTTAAGATTTATATAATTGCAAGTAACGTGGGAGACCTTACCATATCCTTAGCGCGTTTGGAGGATTTGGCGACCTTGAAGCTTTGATTTTCGAACCCTCGCGGTCCCTGCCCTTCGGTTTCTTTAGAACGTTGCTGGTGTGGTTGCTCGCCTTTTTCTGTATCATCTCTGCCTCTATGCCCATCTCCATTGTCTCGCCTTTCTTCATCTGGAAAATCCCGTGACATCAACTGGTTTTGATATTCTAATGAAGTGATCTTTGCAATGTTTTCTACGTGTTTTCTTCTGTTTTCTTTTTCTAGTGTTGGAGATCCCATCTGCTTGCCCACATTATTGAACTACAACAGCAGTGAAGTTCGTTGGTAGGAGCTGTCGGCAAACGGATCGCTTGCAGCTTTACCAACTCTGAAAGTTGCCTCTCAAGTTGCAGTGCTGGAGTGGACGTCGGAATCTTTGGTTCTACGCGTCTGAGCCAGTGGCGCTCGCGGGTGTGGTTTACCGGAGGAAGCCACTCCTGTTACCACCCTATGGTGCCCGATTCCGACAGCGCATGTGGTAAGGGCTTCGTGCAACCGAACATAACGAGATGATGTGATGGAACTCCATTTCGGCGGCGTTGGAAGGAGTGCTTTCTAGTACTACTGATAATACAACAGGGAGTATCCCTGTTGTATTATCAGTAGTACTAGAAAGCACTCCTTCCGACTTGGACCCTGCGCACTCCACTACGACAGCCACGACGAGAATATGGGCATCAATTGGAAAGCAAAATGGAATATGGTAGGACGGCGATTCAGCCGCGTGAGAACAACACTGACGTAGCCTCGTTTTGAGAATCCTCGTACCCGTGCGCAAGGGGTGCGTGACTATTCAATCGTGGCGATGGCTAGGTCGCCGCGCCAGCCGCCGCAGCCCGCGATGCGACGTCGGCCGTGGCTAGAATTCAGGGTTCTAGCATTGGGGAATGTAGGATTAGATGAAGTTCCCAGTCGTGAAACACGGTATATGATCACCTGCCCCCTTAAAATACAGGATCCTTGTCCTTTGCCATTATTTACAAACTTATTCTGTCATACTGATGTTATTGCCTTCCTCACCGTTCCACTGCGTCTTGGAACGTAATATTTCCGATTTAGCCAGATTATCGCTCTCTGATAACAATTCAGGCAGTTGATTAATAAAGAAGTCTCATTATGTTCAAAAGGACAACCTTTACATGGCACAAGCTCTGTACAGTGAGGCTTAAATAACTGCGGAGATGGTTCTTGTTGGCTCACTGATGTCTGGAACTTTGGTCTTATCAGTTCTCTAACCCCACCAGCAACTTATGGACAAGGACCGTTAAGCCAAGGCCCATACAAAAATCGCCGCACCATTTGCCGCGCGCGACGCTGCCGCCGCGTGAGCGGCGTGACCTCATTAGCCGACGATTGAATTGACCGTCTCCCGTGCGCAAGTGGATTGCACATTCTGAAGTTCATTCGCGCGCTCCAATGTTGAACAGAGCGCGCTAGTGTAACGTAGCTGCGGTGGAACCTAGTCAGCCATACCGATAAGTCACTCTTGTTCAAATCAAGAGCATTGAGATTCTATTTAGTAATGTAAGATGTGGTGCGACGGAGAGACAGACAGAATAGGGAAGAAAAAACGCGAGATAGCACGCTGTGAAAGAGAGCGCGCTAATCCCTACATCAATCGCGTTTAGCGGGAAGAATTGCAAGTCTGTAATGATTAGCATTCTAACCGCGCAGTTTGCGCAGCGAAGCTGGCAGCTGAAGTTCTGTAGGTACGAACGGAACACGTTCACTCTTGGCGTGCTTCGTACTAGTGTGCCCAATCCCGGGGCTTGCCTTCACGTGCTTGGTTTGAAGTATGCAATGTTTCTCAAAGGTTCTAGTTCTGGCCATACTTTTGAAGGGACGACCTAGGCAGTGGTCGTGTAAACGCTTCAATTCGCTCTGTAGTATGAACTCCCCAAGGACAATCACCAATGTGGCGTTCCAGTGCACGCAAACCGAATGCTAATTGAGCTGCAGAAGCTGCAGATTTTTCTTCTTGTCAGGCTGTTGTCTGGCGCTCTCTCATCTGTAGCGCTCTCTCGCCTCATACTCTCCTCTCCGCGCTTAGTCTCTCATTCCCTTAGCACAGCCGATTAGGAAGGTGAGTGAGCCCTTAACCTAAGCGTTTTCGACGGATTCTTTTCCTTTTTTCTTCACTGCCGGCCCATTTCGCACCAATACATTCGCATTTTTTTTGCAAGAGCCACACCAATGTGATCAAAGACATGTCTTCAAGCTTCCAGCTGTCACATGTCAGTCAACATACTACGAAGACGGAGCCAATATTCGATCTACAGGTCATGCGCGACGTAGCTCACCAGCATCACTCACCGTTGCATTATCTCCGGTGTCAGACATCGCGGATCCAGCTAGGCGTTAGCGACTCCGCGGATCCGCGACTAGTTACACCCACAAAGTGAGACACCTGCCTAACTCTAAAAGTGTAAGCGATCGATAGAAAACTACTTATGAGAGTGCTCCAGAGAGAGCTAATTTTATGTCATAACGGCAGCTCATTTCATCTCATATTCCGTTTGATTGACACCTATCATGCGAGCGGCTGTTTTCGAGAACTATGCCGGCTTCTGCTGTTTCTGTGGGGTGGGGTCGGCTCAGCAGTCAACTGCATCATCGAGTTAATACGCTTTGGTTTCTCTTGGTCGCAGTTGACGGCTTGTTTTTGAGAGCTAGTTTTGTAACTCCTCGTAAGATGGAGAAACTTACGTTTATTTGACGTGGACTTGAGTCCACTTCTTGAAGTCCTGCAAAACCATTCTATATAGATATTGACGGGAAAATGATTGAAGAGAAACCTTGGGATGAACAGGTTGGCTTGATTAGAAGAAAGGACGAAATTGTGAGAACTATGGGTGCTCACAGTCCGATAAACTTTTCTAAACCTCTACATTTTCAACTTCATTACTAAGGCTGAACTGTTAAGTCACGTTTTTCTATTGACATGGGGTCATTATGCAGTTTTCCTAAGGGTCCGGGAGCAGTAACATCACCATACACCAATCCATTGCCGAAGCATCTGCAGGGATTCTGCCACATAACATCTGCACAAATCAATTTCAATTATTCTTCGACGTTATCAGATCTGATCAGCGGCTATCACTTTTGATCACACACCACCTATAATCAACCCACTAGATCCGGTAAAAGTTTAAGCGTTCTAGACCCAGTGGGAGCGAAGCTCTGAAATTCCCGTCGGGCACATACTCAACCGCCTTTCCTTCTTCTTCCGTTCTCATTAATTCTTTCAGCGTTTTGTCCGCTTGTTGGCGGGGTCCGCTTTTCTGATGTGCTGTCGCCACTTTTCCCGATTAAATGCTTGGTCGGGGTGGATGTTAACCAACTTCAAGTCTGCGTGCAACGTATCGAGCCAGCGCTGTTTCGGGCGCCCCTTGGGCCGCTTTCCGTGCACGTCTATGTTGAGGCCGATCTTGCGAACACTGTCATCATTTCCGCGAAGAACGTGGCCAAACCAACGAAGCCGAGCTTCGCGCATTTTATCAGCAATGGGAGCTACACCAAAGCGTTCTCGTATGACATCGTTCCGGACGCGATCTAATCGCGTGACACCAGCCGTCCAGCGCAGCATCTTCGTTACTCCCGAGGCGAGTTTCAGTGTCCCTGGTCGCTGGCCAGCACTCAGCGCCGTACAATGCCACTGGTCTTATGACTGTCCTATAGATCTTCGATTTTAGGCGTTCTGGGATTTTCTTGTCACAGAGAACTCCCGTCATAGAACGCCACTTGGACCAAGCCGCACTCACACGCGAGTTCACCTCAGTACTCATACTGCCATCAGACGCAATTGCTGATCCAAGGTACTTGAATGTCCACTCCAACTATCCATTATTTTGAATAGACCCTCTACATTCTACTCTGCTCGTGGTAGGTAGTCAGCGGTACTCAGTCTTCCTAACGTTCAACCTGAGTCCGAACATCGCTAGGCGATCGCACCAAGCTTGCGCTTGTTGTTCGAGTACGTTTTTGTCTTCGCAGGCGAGCATCACGTCATCAGCATAGAGAAGCGTCCATGGAGCCGGTTTCTGAAGATCTCGTGAGATGGCATCCATGACGACAACGAAAAGAAGTGGGGAAAGCGCAGAGCCCTGATGTACCCCAACAGAGATGGGGAATTCTGTCGAAACGCCATGCCCATTTCAGATTCACGAAGTTATCCGAAACGCCAGCTGACGTTTGCACTCGGCTCTTTGGGCTTGAGTAAAGCATGCGAACCCACTCGATAAGCTCTTCGGGGACGCCATGTTGTCGTAAGGCGTACCATATTACTTCACGTGGAACGCGATCAAAAGCCTTCTCCAAGTCTAGAAAGGCAAATGCACCGGCTTTTGTTTTTCACGGTGTTTTTCTAGCAGAAGACGAGCGGCGTGTATGGCATCAATGGTGCTGCAGCCAGCAACAAAATACCGCTTGACACCAAGAAGAATCAATAACAATATTTACCAGCCCAATATCCCGCCTCTGCTCCCCCAGCCCACCAAGCGAGTCGCTGCACATCTCATAGTAAGCTCCAGTACACGTAACGCATGGATGCGAGCTCTTGTACCTCCTACCTACCAGATTGGTCCCCCGGGCAAGCGCCGGAACCTCCCTACCTTGCGTAAGCTTTCCCTTCTCCCTCCTCTCCTTACTCTCCCCTCGTTCCCCTCTGCTCGCCGGCTACCACAGCATCACCTTGTCGAATGACCGAAAGTGTGCTAAGTGCGTGTTTATATAGCCGTTGGGGATGCTATCACAATCATGCCATTGCAAAACACTAATAGCTAAAGTCCTGTGAGCTACATGATTCTGTTAGCGGTTTGTTTATCCCATGAGCTTCCTTCTCACTCACTTCATTTTGCGGACGGACACACATACATACATACACACACATACAGATACACAAACCGACACACAAAGTTAGCGCTTTATAAAATAGAAGGATATATAATCGGCTAAGCGGTTGTGCGTGTGTGTGTCTGTGTGTGTATGTGTTTGTCTGTCTGACCGGAAATTCATAGCTCGGGCACCAGTGGTCGTCAGGAGTTGGTTTCAAGATATGATATAGGGGGTGGGACGGGAACATATTTGGTGGGGTAAAGAAAGTGATCACAACTGATAAGGGCTGATAAAAGGCGCTAGAACGCAAGTGTCGCGAAATTCATAGCTCGGGCACCAGTGGTCGTCAGGAGTTGGTTTCAAGATATGATATAGGGGGTGGGACGGGAACATATTTGGTGGGGTAAGAAAGTGATAACAAGTGATAAGGGCTGATAAAAGGCGCTAGAACGCAAGTGTCGCGAAATTCATAGTGCGCTTCGCAGCAGTCGTCAGGAGCTGATTTTGGGGCATGATATAGGGGGTGGGACGGGAACATATTTGGTGGGGGTCACAAAGTGATAACGACTGATAAGAGTAGATAAGAGGCGCTGAAACACAAATTTCACGAAATTCATAGTGCGCTTCGCAGCAGTCGTCAGGAGCTGATTTTGGGGCATGATATAGGGGGTGGGACGGGAACATATTTTAACTTGGGCCCGCGGGGTGTCAGCCAAGTGATAACGACCTAACCACCGACTGACGCTGCACACATGAACGGATATGGCGTACGCAACGTAGAGAAGCACTTGAAATAGAAAATAGAGAGCAGATTGTAGATAATGCCTTTCATTTCAATGTCATTTCATCAGCGTTGTAGTTGTGAACTCAGCACCTTTCGACCGCTACTCCTTCTAGAGTTCTTGAGGATGAATGGGATGCTCGAATAAATATGATAATGAATACTAGGCATTCCGTTTTGAGATATTCGACCGCTAAATTACCTCGATACTCGACGCATAGTGGTTGTTTACATCATCACTTTAGCTGTGCACTTCACTGCGCTTATCAAACAGTGAGATACAGCCAAGATGAGCAACGAACAGTAATGCATTTAACGAAGCAGCTATAGTTAGATCGAGGTTGACTTACCCAATATCTTTCCAACCGAATGTTCTGTTCTACTTATCATGCGCCGCGTAAAGCGGCGGAGCTAAGGTTATGCGTGTTCGAAGCAACTACAGCATCTGATGTTAATTACCATTCTATTTCAAACAGCGATTTAATAGGCAAAGGTGCTTATGCAATACAAGCTCGCAATCTTCCATCCCACTGCCCCTTAAACACCATCAATTCTCCCCCGAAAAGTTTATGGTCTATGCGTCTTACATTTCAAGTTTGTTTGAATAATCCTACTATATATAAGCGGCTAGCGTGTGTCTGTTGGTGTGTGTGTGTGTGTGTGTGTTGAACGGAAATTCATAGCTCGAGTCACAGTAACGATAGCGCAGTGGTTCTTACATATGTTATAGGGGGTGGGATGGGGACACAAGTGGTACGTGATAGGAACTGATAACGACTGATAATAGCTGATAAGAGGGGCTAGAAAGCGAGCATCGCCAATTTCGTTTTGACCGTTCATATTGGTAAAAGAGCGTCTATACTTACAGGTCTTATGTGGGGCAGTCCCGGGACATTGGTGGTACATGATTGGAAGCCGATTAAGATACTAATTGCTCATATTGTCTAGAATAAAGGATGGCCCAAGAGCGTCGCGCATTCTTGCCACTTAGGCACCCGCGCGTTGACCCAAGAGCACCAAGGCATACTTACAGTGTTATGTGGGGTGGGACGGGGACATTGTTGGTGGGTGCCAGAAACTGATAACGATTGATAAGGGCCGATAAGGCGCGCCAGAACGCAAAAGTCGTCGTTCCGTTAGCTCGCGTTGACACTAGAGCGTTCATACTTACAAGTTCTATGTGGGGTGAGACGGGGACATTGTTGGTGGGTGCCAGAAACTGATAACGATTGATAAGTGCTGATAAGGCGCGTCAGAAAGCAAAAGTCGTCAATTCCGTTACGCAGCGTTGACACTAGAGCGTTTCCTACTTACAAATTGTAGTAAGTCGTAGTAGTACAAACAAAGGCACGTGCACATTATTTCGATATATCCAGCTTACTTAATAGAATTCGACTGCATAAACTTTAAAAAACAAGTCTTCAGCAAATGATAAGTTTCATTTCTGACTATTAAGAAAACCCAAACTCATTAAACCGCTAATCCTTTCGTGGTTCTAAATAATGATGAATGTAAATGAATGATAAGCATTAGCTCCTCACTTATGTAAATAGGCATATTTCGTTTTGATTTTGAGACTGACAGCAATCCTATTCACCGCTAAATTATCTTAATTCAAGAAAAATGGATGTTTACAGTTGTGAGATAAATATATACCAGTTCAGCTCAGACGTTATCACGCGTATTCTCGATGAGCTTCAGTGAAACTGTGGAGGGTCTAACACAGTCAATAGTGAGATGGTTAATCTCATGCTGATATTCCATGGGTCCTCCAATTTCGCTAAAGCCTGCCGTGTGATGCGCGCGATAGCGGGCGAAGCAAAACTGGTAATAATTACTTTGCATGCTTACAATCAGACCTTAGCGTAAACAACTGCCATGCCTCGGATGCTGTAATAGTATAGCGGTTGAAACTTTCTTATGCCGGTGACATTGGAATAGAAACACCACTGATTATCGTATTTCCACTAACATCGAGCATTTTGAGGAACTCGGGCAAATTAGCGGTCGAAAGGATGCCGACGATGACATCGTGAATACAACGGTGTTTTCCTTATCGCGTATCTAGATTACAGATTTAGTGAGTTCTCCGTTTTCGAGCTCATCGCTCTTATCAGTCCTTATCAGCCATTTTTTCGCTATGTGACACACCGCATGTGTTTCCACCCCGTTCCTTTTTTTGGGCCGTGAGTTATGAGTTTCGTGACATTTGCATTCTAGTGCTCCTTATCATTCCCTATAAATGGTTATCACCTTTTTTCCCAACCGAATCTGTTCACGTCCCAATCCCTATGTTACGGTTGGTTCAGTGGTAGAGATTTATTGACTCTTCTAAACTACGATACATTACGTGGTTTATATACGGTCACAGTCCTTACCAGATGTTACAGTACTAGCAGATGTCTACGCAAAAAGTATGACCAGATGCTAATGTAAGAAGTAGTGAATAATCCTACAGACTCTAAGCTAAAGCGAAGTTAACTATTGCGTGTTAAATCACAAAGTCGTGGTTTACCACGACACTCCGCTGCGAGGAGCCACCAAGCGACGCATAAAGTAGGTACGATAATAGCAACAAATTAGTGTATCAACACATTACACCAAAATAATGCATCAAGTAAAATCGACCAAATAAATGGACTAAAATCAATCTACCGAATGCGAAGGATTTCCGAATTGCGACAGCGGTCATATTTTCTGCACATCCATTGGTTCCTTCTGGTGGTGCCGTCAGTGATCCGACGTACCGTCCCAATGCCAATCGTACATACGATTGATTGAGTAGGATGAGCGACTTACGCGGTACACCGCGACTGATGTGATGACAGCGGATCAGTGAATAGCAGTCGCATGAGGCGAACGTCGATTGAACAAGAAGCAGAAATGAGGCGAGCGAGGTGATAGCCGCACGTCAGAGAATACCACGTAAATCAGTAACGGAACCTGGACAGGCGAATGGACGAGGTGAGGGATAGTCGGTTTTCATTGCTGGAAGCTTAGGTGAGCTCTTGTTCTCAGCATATATGTGAGCTCCGTTGCTTCACTTATTACATCTGTGAAGTTGAAGCTCATTCTCAAGTTTTTCGATTTCTTGAAGGATGTTCTTTTTGTCATCCTTGCTCTTGGTGCTGTCATAGTCCTCTTTCATCTTGTCTATGAGCGACTGTAGACTATCTCTCGCAGACTCAATCTGTTGTATGCTGCCTCCGATTAGATCAATGGCCTTGAAGCGATTCTTCGTATTGAACGTAATCGTTCGTCGAATATTTCTGAGGCAGTGCGTACTCTTTGAAGTTCGCGATGAGCGACTTCAAGTTTGTCACTCCGTTCGTTACGGGTTTCCCGTAGATTATGGCTTCCATCGCTTTGTGTCGATGGGGGCCTCGGCGGCCTCTTGAAATCAGAAGATCTATTTTACTGGTCTAGGAACCAGATTTCTCCTGTTATGGATGTAACATTGGTTGGCCGGATGTACCGAAACTGTTACAGGCGTGGTTCAGTGTTAGAGATTTATTGACTCTTCTGAGCTATGATATGTAGGTGGTTTATATACGGTCACAGCCTTACCAGATGTTACAGTGCTAGCAGATGTCTACGCCAAAATTATGACCAGATGCTAATGTAAGATGTAGTGAATAATCCTACAGACTCTAAACTAAAAGCGAAGTTAACTATTGCGTAATAAATCACAAAGTTGTGGTTCACCACGACAACCTATATCATACATACCTTGGAATCAACTGCTGACGACCACTCATGTGCGCGCTACGATTTTCGTGTGATTTGCGTTCTAGCGATCTTTATCAGCCCCTATCAAGTGCTATCACTTTCTGGTCCCCATCCTTTCCCCGTCACACCCCCTATGTCTTCTCGCGCTTTGCCTTGCGGTGTTAATTTAGTGACATGAGCTTTCCAACGCTTATTATCAGCCTATTAGCTGCTGTAGTCTTTCTCGCCTAAGTCATAGGCCATTCTCCCCGCCCTCTATATCATATTCGAATGACAATGTTCTGGCGGTAGCAGCTGGCGCGTGCTAATGAATTTTAGATCAAACCACACGCAGAGACACAACACAGCACTTCAGCCTGCATACAACCGTCCATTGAATTCATACGATTTGCTCAGCGGGCGCCGATCAGACGTTCTGATGTCCGCCCTGCGCGAAATGCCGATTGGACCTCCTCGTTCGGAGGGTCAAATTTTCATTCTTATCGTCGGTCAGTGTTCGTGAAGAAGTCGACATCGGCCGGGGTGCGTTCGCAGGTTTGCGTGTTGACGTCTCGAGGATCCAATCGGTAGACCGACTGGATTAAGAAGTTTATCACAAATCGCATGACGTGTCCGGCCCACCTTCGATTTCCTTGGCGAAAACGGCAGCGTCCCTGATCTTCGATCGTTGGCGTAGTTCGGCACTCCGGATTCCCCTCTGCACTTGCGTGTATAGGGTTACTCCTAGCATCGTCCTCTCGACAGCGCGTTGGATAACGCTGACCGCATGCTCGTCCTGCCTGCGCAGAGTCCAAGTCTCTGAGGCGTAGGTTAGGGCTGGAAAGACTGCAGAATGAAGAGATGGCGGGCGGAACTTCTCCGTCTTCTTCACTATCCTCGATGTTCTTAAATGCTCCATGCGCTAGTTAGTCCTGTTAGCCTGAGCTAGATCGTTCATCATGTTGATTTCACGTTCAAAGTACACGTAGCTGGAGCGTTCGGTGATGTTCGTTCTATTGAGCGTGGATGGGGCACAATCCGTTTCTCATGAAAATCGTCTTCGTTAGGTTTAGGTAGACCGACCTTCCCACATTAGCGCAGTCGTAGTCAGCCAACATTCGCTCTGCTTGCTCGATTTTCGGAATCATAAGAATGATATCGTCAGCAAACCGAAGGCGGTGAAATTGCCGGCCGTCGACTCCACTTAGACGATACACTCTGTATCGGAGGACGGGAAGAAAATCGGCGGCACACAACACACCGTAAGTGACGGCGGCGATGAAAAAAATTGACAGTTGACCACTGACGAGGACATCGATCGATCGCTGTTGTATTCTACTGATTATCTGATAATCAGTAGAATACAACAGCGATCGATCGATGTCCTCGTCAGTGGTCAACTGTCAATTTTTTTCATCGCCGCCGTCACTTACGGTGTGTTGTGTGCCGCCGATTTTCTTCCCGTCCTCCGATACAGAGTGTATATATAGTAGGATATGGAAAAATGTAGGGCAGCGTCCAAAAAAAGAATAAGTGAAGATTAATAAAAACCTACTGCGGATTTTTCTCGAAGTGAACCATTGTATTTCTCGCGCGCAAGCTGCGTTTTTTCTGCTCTCGTCTGCGCTCGCCCGTCGAAGAAGCGTGCCGAGCTTACAACGAACTCGCATATACCAATTTATCCGTGTACTGAAAGACTTAGTCATGCCCCCCCCCTCAACCGAGACACTACTAATGTTTTTTCTGTCCCTTATAGTTGCCATTCGTAGTGTCCAAAGATGATTTTGCAGGAGTTTCGAACCCCCTCTCAGTAGATATACTCGATATCTGAGAGTTGGGGTAGGCGTGTCACCGGAAGTGACGTGCACTTGATAGAAGCTATGTGGATAAGCTGCTTCCAACATACATCGCTGGATATCAGCAAAGCATGCTGGCAACAGCTTATCCACGCAACTTCTATCAAGTGCACGTCACTTCCGGTACACCTACCCCAACTCTCACCAGGAAGGTCGTTCAGGGCGTGCCAAGCTTTTTCAAAACGGTTTTTTGCATGATATAGGGGCACATGCAGGAACCACAAAACTATGGTTCATTTTTCCTAAATGGCTCTCTGAATACCAAAAAAGGAGCGAAGAAAAATTACCTTGGAAACTGTCGTTTCTACGGCTTCATTGTGGGGCATATCGTCCACAACGTTGACTGATGTCATATTAAAGGGTTACCGCTATCCGTGCATTAAAAACAACGCGAACTTCTAACAAAATATTGCGTTTGTCCAAGCTATGTGCTGGAGAAAGTGGCATGACTTCATAAGGGATTTCGGTGCCAAGTGCGTGTGCACTCAATGGCCAGTGGATAGTGCGACGGACTCAAGTTGGCACGGCGCATAGGGGTTGTTGGTTCGACTCCCTACGGCGTGTGGTTTTGCATTTTTTGGCTGGCACCTCAGAATGGGTGCCAAGTGGTACTATCTCTATGTTAGACTCCATATTCATGGTTAGGGCCACAAATATAACCCCATTAGGATGAATTTTCTTCAACAATTGTGGGAAAAATGTCGTGGCGCCAAGATGGCGCCAAATTGCGCTGGCGTCAAAAGAATGTCATCTTCGTGATCAGGGCGCTGATCTAACCCTAACACCGAAGTTTTGGGGAAAATCGAGATTTTGACTCGACCTCGAAAAGTTGGACTGGCCGTAGGGACAACCCGACGTGTGTCCACGGACGGCTTGGAGGCGAGCTCGGAGCGGAAAATGGGGTATCCTCTTGTGATAAACACGGAGACCGACGTCTTGTCTCTATAAGACACGTGTCACACTTCCTTGCATCTTTGGAGCCGACCTTTCTACCGACAAGAGGCCTAGCCAGGGGAGGATCAAAACTTCAACATGCCACTATTTGAAGGAAGGAAAACATAGCCTCTTCGTGCGTGGTCCATCGGCCATCACCGGCATGGCTGTCTGCCATTGCTCATTGTAGCTCAGGATTTCTCGTTTCTAGAGCCCGATTCTAGATAACGAGGAGATCGCTTTCATATCATCTACCGTCAGGCCTGATAGCTAGGCTAGTGGCTTACCCATGGTCCAACAGTTCGAAGTTGGGTCAAAATCTTGTTTTCCTTGCAATTTCGGATATAGGGGTTATTCAGTGCCCTGATTACGAATATGACATTTGTTTTTGGTGCGGACATCATCTGAAGCCGTAATAACGCCATTTGTGCTACATTGGTGCCCTTTTGGGGTCACAAATGCCAGGACCCGTTTTTTGGACAAAAGCTACTTGTGAGAGTTGGTGACGGTTCTTATTATGCAAATGACATCCATTCTTGGCACTGACGCCATTTTGCGCAAATTCTGAGAACGCCAACTCGAAATGCAAAAATTTGTCACCGCAAGGAATCGAACCACGGACCCCTTCATCACCCCTTTTTTGGTATTCAGAGGGCCGTTCAGGAAAAATTAACCATGGTTCTGTGGTTCCCGCATGTGCCCCTATATCATGCAAAAGACCGTTTTGAAAAAGCTTGGCACGCCCTGAAAGACCTTCCTGGTGAGATATCGACTGTAGTCGTGTCAGGATGGAGGACTATGAAGATATCAATATCGTAAAATCTCGTTCAGAAAGTTCAGGCACAAGAACGCGTTTCTCAGCGTTACCAACATAAGCCTGCACAAAAGTTACCTGGAATGCTACGCGCAGGAGCCAGGAAAAAAGTTGCCCGGGACACAGGTCGCTCACTCAAAAATGCTCCCGTCCTTTACGTGTTGAACAAAGTCAAGGGTCCTTCCTGTTTGCACGATGATTCTCGCCAGTTTCCCGGCTCTTATGCCCTCCCGCTCCGCGCCATGCTCATGTGAGCCTGGGAAAGTGGTAAGAGTCAATGTGCGAACGAGTGGGACTCCCTAGATTTCAAAACACTGTCGATCCGCTGGCACATGCTTCAGTCCGCTAGAGCATCGTTCAAACCACTGCTGCATCCCTCGGCACCTTGCGACCCAAGGATTCGCAAAATTCGCAAAGTTCGTCATCAGCCTACTATTAATCGCTATAGTTCGTTTTCCTGCTATTAGCCACTACAGATCGCTTCTTGTGAACAGGAAAGGATATGGCGTATTTAGAAGGTATCAAAGATACTGTATCCAGTCGGAATGGGGTTCGCTCAATGCAATCAACTGCACGACGTGAGCGGTTGTGGTTATGTGAATGTTATTTTTATCTCAGCAGCAAACTTTTCATGTATACAGTCGAGATCCGAAAGTTGGGGTGGGCGTGTCACCGGAAGTGACGTGCACTTGATAGAAGTTGCGTGGATAAGCTGTTGCCAGCATGCTTTGCTGATATCCAGCGATGTATGTTGTTGGAAGCAGCTTATCCACATAGCTTCTATCAAGTGCACGTCACTTCCGGTGACACGCCTACCCCAACTCACGGATATCGAGTATAATAGCTTCAATAATTCACGTCTATCTCTCCAGGAATCTCATCTATACACCGTACAGTAATATGTTATGAATCGCAGTCGCCAGACCTTAGTATCAGGGGTTACATTCGTTGAAGGGCTGCTGGGATATTCCAAGTAATTGTGTTCTTTAGCAATGAAAGTTGTGTGCTCAAGTTCTTCAAGCAAAAGCTTCCAAATGACCCCGCGTGTGCAGAGCAGGGAGGAATTTAGTAAGATTCTTACACAAATACGACTTTCAAAGCATTCTCCAATCCTCACTGATCAATTACTGTCCAGTAGCAGTTAAGATGCAATTAGAGAAGGCGCAAATGTGGTGAGGACCGGATCCCACGCTGAGTTGTATCACTACCACCGGAGCGTAAGTTTAGCAGGATTTATACGAATTGTAAAACTCACTTCTTAGGTATACACATCGTAAGATAGATGAAAAAACTATTTGAGTTGACGGATACGACCGCCTAGAGGAAGTAAGGTAACAAACAGTGAGCACACTTCATTCGTGCCTCTAGTGCCGCTGCGTGTGTTGTGATTGAGTCAGATCAATTGAAAAACGTTATCAGCATATTTTGCACGTACTATTCGCTTAGCGGAGGTGATGCATTGATAGGTTGCTAACAAGCTGCCGCACCAAAGGTATCGGATTGAACCTTTCATTACCACTGTGTGCCACACGTGCCCCACCAAAATTTGACAGTTTTTTCAGAGATCACAGTGCCCGTGTAAATACCAAGCTACATGTCTCGTAGCTGTCCACTTTTCCCATTATCGTTTTATTCGCCGAACAAAGCATAGATTCAGTTCTAGTATAATTTGGGAACAACAGTGAGCCGCATTGAGCATGTATTCCACGGACGCGATAGATTGAAAATTCGAGCCGAGGAGGTTGGAACTATACTACTGCATTATCGTCATCATCCTACTATATATAATCGGCTAAGCGGTTGTGCGTGTGTGTGTCTGTGTGTGTGTATGTGTGTGTTTGTCTGTCTGACCGGAAATTCATAGCTCGGGCACCAGTGGTCGTCAGGAGTTGGTTTCAAGATATGATATAGGGGGTGGGACGGGAACATATTTGGTGGGGTACAGAAAGTGATAACGGCTGATAGGGGCTGATAAGAAGCGTTCGAACGTGAGATAGGGGGTGGGACGGGAACATATTTGATGGGGACCAGAAAGTGATAACGGCTGATAGAAAGTGATAACGGCTATATTCGTGATCCATTCGACCGCTACTCTGCCCGAGCTTCCTAAGATGGTCGGTGTCTGTGGAAATACGATAAATTGGTAATTCTATCGCATCACCGGTAAAAGAAAGTTATTAGACCGCTAAACTGTCTCAATATCCAACTCATTCAGCTGCTAAGAATTTGGCCGCGGCTTACTACTGTGTTCATCAGAAGGCCTATGTTGGCATGCGATAGCGGGCGGAGCAAATTATAATATAACCGGCTCCCTAATTTCTTCACACACTGGTGTTGCCGTTCCGTGGCGAAGGCAGAGGAGTATGTGGTGGGGACGGCTGTGTAGAATGGGGGGGGGGCTCGAACTATGATGGAACGCTTTCAAATTTTGATCGATACAGGAGTGCGGCGCGTAATAGTGAGTAAGGTGGCGCTTACCACGCGAGCGGTCCGGGATCAAATCCTGGGTCGTGAGTCGCCCGGGCCAACCAAGCCTTCCATCCCTCCGGGGTCGGTTAATTGGTACCAGACTTGTCTGGGAGGATAAAAACACTGACTTGTACATCGGCTGGCCCCCGCAAGTCATTGTATAGGCCACATCGCATTCAAACGCCACTACGAATGTACAAATGGAAGTAGAATGCGTGCCGCATCCCAAAAAGGGATTGATCAACGGCAAATGCTTTATCCTTTATCCTTTATAAGATAGGTTATTCATAAGTGATAAAGTTTCTCATTGAAGTTATTACGATCATTTCAAGTACTTTTTGGAAAATAACTGGGAGGTAATTTGGTCTCTCCTACAGTCGTACCAGCGTAATTTTTTGCATTGAGTGCATCTATATATTTTGTTTTACATTTTGATTGCGAGCATTGGGCATTGATAGGAACAGATGTTTCACGGCTAAAGATAGGACATATCGATATACGCCTATTACCTACTTACAACTACGAAATAATCGAAAGAATCGACGGAAATTCCTGAGTCCAGTCTTAACGGCAATCCTTATAAGCTTTTTCTGCCCTATGAGAAGGTAGGCGCGGTTTGATCAGTGCATCAATGAATGGTAGATAGTGTACACGCGCTTTCCTTCCTTTTCGCCGTCATTATCCTACTATATATAAGCGGCTAGCGTGTGTCTGTTGGTGTGTGTGTGTTTGACCGGAAATTCATAGCTCGAGTCACAGTAACGATAGCGCAGTGGTTCTTACATATGTTATAGGGGGTGGGATGGGGACACAAGTGGTACGTGATAGGAACTGATAACGACTGATAATAGCTGATAAGAGGGGCTAGAAAGCGAGCATCGCCAATTTCGTTTTGCCGTTCATATTGGTAAAGAGCGTCTATACTTACAAGCAGGTAATAACTGCGTTGCGCATAATTCCAAATTTTTTGCCTTTCAAGGGGTGTCAGTGCGACCCCCCCTCTATTGGACATGTGTGTTTTTTAGTGTTACGGTGTATTTCTGTGTGTATCAACGTCTTTGTCCAATAAAGTTGAAGTGTGTACATTGGCTTCTTCTCTTTATTCCTGAAGAAAACCCGAAAATAACACAAACGAGACGAACGAACAAAAGAGATCATTGTTCCATGCATCACCATGTGATGCACTGCTATGTGTTAACACATTGGCGACCAAGCAGTTTTTGGGTATTCCCAAAAATTGCGTTCTAATTCTGAAACGCTTCCATATGGTGTACATACCAAATCAATGAGAACACAATGCGGTAACTGCTGAAACATTTGCGCTCGAACATGTCATAATGGTTGCACCGAAGCACAATGTTCCCGTCCGCAAAGGAGAAATTGGAGCTCATGGGGAACTACACCGTGTAGATCCTCAAATGGGGTTGAATCAAATTCTTCTTGCAACTTGTGCACCCTTGAGCCTAGCTATCAGCTTGCAAAAGGCAGCTTTTACTAACGTCAAGAAGAACGACCTTATCACTGAGGAAGCAACTCAAGCAACTTCTGTAGAACTTTCACTGTGAAGGATCATCAAAGAAGGTAGCCATCACAAGTTTGACAACGTATTCTGGGTTACTATAGCACCGCTCAATATTTGGAATATGCGCAAAGGAATAAAATTCAAGGAGTTTCGCCCGGCATCGGGCGACATTGTCGCCAATGTGTTAAAGCTCGATCATTGGGAGGTCGGAGTTGAAATCCGGCTGAAGTGAGGCTTGGTTAACATTCTGTCGATCCCTCGAGTCTCGGTCCCTCGAAAATCTTCTTTTCATATATATCTGAAAAGAAATGATAAGCGATGGTCAAGGGAAAAGAAAGTAAGGAGAACTCACAAGAAGAAAAATATTGACTGCAACAAATATCAAAAATGCCACCATTGCCCGAGGAGTGAAGCCACGAATATCATTAGAAATAGATCCATCTTGTCGTCATTGCTAGCCATACGCGCCATGGCTGCTAATACAGATGCTGTGATATCCGGCAGGGCCATCTAAATATCGGCTATAAGTTTGCTTGTGGGGAGAAGATGAACCTCTTGGAAGCTCACCGCAATAAAATGTCCGGACGTGGAAAAGGAGGCGCAAAGGAGGCGGATACGAAAACCCTGCCAAAAAACAGTCAACATTAAGCTAAAATCGCGCAAAACTCTGTAGTATAGGTATAATGTAATTAGTATACTACTAATTCATAACCCTACAAAAGAAAAATACTTTAGTTCGTCATAGATCTCGCCTAATTTGAATAATACATACGAACCACACACGTCGAATATGACTATGAAATTGTACTCCATAAAAAGCTAAGTAGACAAGTGCCAGAATTGGAGGAAACAGGAAACAAGTAGAGCGATAACGAAAGATTGTGTGGCAGTATGTAGATTTACTATACAAATAAGCTCCTCTCTATAGCAAAATTTGACATATTTTGGAAGGAAAGTTTATGAACAAATCATGAAGTGTACAAAAACTTCTTAGATTACAATATCGCCTTATCATTTATCTCGTGTGTCTGACGACAAAGTAATTCGCTAAACGTTGAGACTCTATCATATGCTCAACCCTGATAAGCTTATAGGAAGCAATAAACAGCCAAACAAGAACAAAGGCAGCAAATATTACCGGTTGAACGAATAGAAGATCCTACTTATGACTTTTCACTGAGAATAGAGAGATGTTGAAGGCTTTGATTGCGACAAGGAGTTTGAAGCTTAATAGCCATGGATTTGATTATGAACCGATTTGTGGACCGCTAACTAGCAGTGAAGAGGGAGGTAGGTTTATTTTTGCAGAGATGGATGGTAGAGCTTCTGGAGAACCTGGAAGAGGAATGGTTGATGGACGTTTGATGAGACGACTGTAAACTTCTGCATAGGGGTTATTTGGGCCCTGATCATGAATATGACACTCATTTTGATTTTGAGTATCATATCCGTGATGAGGACAGAAGCGTTCCGTAAAAGATGTTATACCCTTATGCAGATGTCTATACAACAATATGAACCCACAAAATGCAAGCACAAGCGACACTATTAAACCCTCGTTCACCGATAATTCGTAAAACACCATTTGTGTGGCATCGCCCGGAATCGTGTAAGTCACAAAACGTTTTCAATAATGAGACAGAATTAGTGATTCACCGCATTTATCAATACAATGGGTGTGAGCGCGGGCACGTAAGGTATCAGAAGCCAATGCAGGTGTTCCACCAGGATGTTTCCTGTCCAACATTTCATTCGTTTCTTAAGGACCACATCATCTAATTCCAATTCCGTTAGATAAAAAAATGCAAAACAAGTGCGAAATCATATGCAAACTTAATGTTGCAGAAAAACGAGTGTTTCATTATTCATTCCAGTTGGAAACTCACTTGACTGTCAATATAACTGTCTGGAAATGAACGTGTTTCCAGGGGTAGCCGATACAGAAACCTTCTTGTCACCAGCAATTCTGTTTATTGTTGAGCTCTTGCCGACATTCGGATAGCCAACCATTCCGACAACAACAGGTTTACAACCTGGAGCGTCGATGACATGACCCAAGTCTTTCAAATGTTGTATGAGCAGATCACGACTGGCGCAAGAGACAGAAATCCGTTATGGAGGATGAAGACGGGATGGCGCAGAGCAACATTCCTCCTCGGACTCCTCAGGTTCTTCTACCGCTGTCCTAGAAAGCTCAGATAAGTCGCAGAAAATTTTTTTTTAAAAATTTACGCACTTACCAAAATGCAGCGTTTATATTGTTGTCCGCAAAGTACTTTCGCATACACCATTATGATCTTCACCTCGAGAACATCTGACTCGTTGAGTCAGAAGTAAACTTTTTCGCAGGGTCTAACTTCCTTAACATAGGCCGTCAGAGATACTTACCTCCATAACAGGCGTAGGGTTTGGATCAACGATCTGAAATGCTCTATTAGTTACAGAAACACACTATTAATAATAAAATGGCACATTCGTTTCAAGCATCTGCCGCGGAGCATTCAATCGTAATTCGGATGAATTGTAAGGGAGGTGGAATCGAATGGATGGGAATGAATGGTTTAATGGCCGGGTTCACAACGGAAATTAAGTATTACATCGAACGGACATGAGACCTGCCACACTTTGTGTGACTGACTTCCAGGTAAGATAATAAAAGACTTACAGCAACTAAGAAATTCTAGCTGGTGGATAAGCAATGTGTTTTCAAGACCGATGAGGAAAATGTACTATGTTGGGTTCGGTCTGCAGAATCAAGGAGCTCCAACAATGAATATGGTGGTTCTCAAACATCGCTATGAGCCTTTCGCGCGCTTTATTAATCATGATACTGAGAAATTCAGGAATCCTAACGAACATGTGCAACTGCCAAGGCTAGATAAGCCTTGGCTTCGTGCATCCACTTTGGGTAAGGTGAAAAAGGGAATCCACAATTTGGAAAAATTTCAAAATTCTTAAATGAGAAGGAGAAATCTTTACTTCCATATGAAAAAGAATAAATGGTAAAAGAGAAACCCTTCTTTCATTACATATAGTGTGGTGCATTAGCCAGCAGTAGATGTACTGGCCAAGGCACCACATCATGTGTAAATGTTTTTGCATAAGTAATTGTTCAGAACACTGCAGAAATTATATCATTTTAAGTTTCGCATAAACAGTTTATCAACGGTTGAAGATTATGATTTATGATTACCAGATTAGTCCCCCGTCAACCGCCGGGACCTTCCTTTCCTGCGCAAGCTTTCTATCCTCCGCTATGGTCCCTTCCTCCTGTGACACCAACACCTCCTGGAAGTGACGCGTATGCAACACAATGGTGTTTCATACAGTAGAAGGGACACAATCATGATATGACGGTAGATTTTTCGCTTCCCTTCCTCATCTCCCTTCCTCTCTCCACTGCCCTCCAGCTGCCACTGCAGCACCATGTGGAATGAACGGAAGTGTGCTAAGCAGGTGTTTATATAGCCCTAAGAGTGTTATCACAACTATCCTGCTACAAAACATTGATATCTCAAATCCTGTAAGCTACCCGATTTGTTAGCGGTTTGTTTATCCATGAGCTTCCTTCTCACTCACTTCATTTTGCGGACGGACACACATACACACACACACACACACACACACACATACAGATACACAAACCGACACACAAAGTTAGCGCTTTATATAATAGAAGGATAATATATGGAATAAAACATCAAAAGCAAGCTGAGATCAGGTAAAATGGTGGCCTGGCAGTGGACCCGTAGCACAACTGCCCGGTAAGCAAGCGATGCCCGTTCGAGTCCCGTATGAGGCGAAGGTTTTGCCCATAGTCTTCAGCATTACTGATGAAATCTTTGCAGCGCAGGGTTAAAATAGCAGTTGGCAAAAAAAACAAGTCGGCATCTGTAATATCTTTCTTCGAGGCTGATTCACAGCTTTTTTGACAAGTTCTAGCTATTCTACACATGGTCAAAAATGAGGATTAACCCTACGACGGCACTAGAAAATGAGCTCTTCTGTGCGCAAACTTCAAATGTCACGATAACTTATTAAGAGGAGCATCACACTTTGCGAACCCAGCGATTCGTGCGGCACGAGCGATGCACCAGCGGTTCGAACGATGCACCAGCGACTCGATCCAGTGTGAAAAGTGCATCGAAGTCCCTTATGCGCAACGTGACTAGCCTCCTTGATTGAAGCTTATTGAAACTGAAGTTACATATTTTTGCTAGCTAAACTGACTACTAGTGCACGCCTAAAGGAATGAGTGTTATCCAACCAAATTTGCAAATTCCAGAGGGAAGAATTGAAGTTTTCGAGCTTGTTCTGGATTTGCTCTTTAGCCAAACAAGACCGAATTGGTTTGCTTTCAAAAATTCGGGCATTCGGACGGGCGAAATCTCAACACTCCCAAACAAAGCTCAACAGCGAAATCGACGTCGAATACTATAACAGTTACGGTGGAGGTGCATTCCAGTCTTGAGGTGCATTTCTCGGAAATACAAAAAATCGTGTTTTAATCCATTCTCAATAGCAATGATACCCACAGAATATCTGTGCATTCGATTTAAGGTCGCCACTACACTCACAAAGACTAGTGAAGGGGATTGTAAACGAAGGGAAAGCCGTTAGAACAGAGCCCATAACACCGAGAATGGGATGATCAGTTGAAAAACCTGACAAGAGAAAGAGAAAATGGATAAAAAATGCAAAAAAAAGAGAAAACGCAGCCCACCTGTACAACAATATCACTACGCTCCACAACTCTCCAGAGTTCTCTCCACATATCAGGATTCCTTTCGAATGGAGTGGCCCACACCGTCATTCTGAAAAGAACGAACCCTCTTTAAGCAAGTGAAGACAAAGCTATGAGATGGGACCAGTGTCGGTAAACTAGAAGAAAAACTGGTGTGAAGGCAGCATGAAGGCAAGGAAAATATTCTTCTACGATGGTTTCTCTAGAACTATTTCTTCTTCGATTCCTTTTCTAGCTCAACTCAACAGTTCAACACTAGCTAATTTAGAGTGCTCTTTTTTGCCAAATGCCGCGGTCGCAGCTACCAATAACAATTGTAATATGAGCACTGAGGGCAAACGTTGGAAAAAGGAAGAAGTCCCATTGTGGCCCTGCTGTCTTTCGTGAGACAACCAATCGCAGTGAGTCATGCACGCCACTTGCTATTCTGTTTAAAAGCATTAGTCACTAGAAATATGGCGCACATCCAATCTACTGTCCTCTTACTTCGGTCTGTTCTCAATAGCTTGAAACCCACTTTTCCTCCAAATCAATAGTTTTTTATTCTATTGGAAAGGCTTTTAGATGTTTAAAGAAATTCTATGGCTTATGACTATCATACTGTTGGCTGCGTTAGCTCTCGAATCTGATTCGCGATGTTGGGACTTTTGAGCCGTTTACATGTTTTAGTCACTACTTGCTTAGCTCGATTATATTCCGAACTGGTTTCCTAAATTTTCACACACAAATGAGATTCTGTTATTAAGACGAACATGTTCATTATTGAATGTTAATGTCTGAGAAGTAACTTTCAGTATAATTACATTTCTCAAAATACAGTGCAGCCTGACTACCAAAGAGTGGTGGAAGAACACATGGAACATGGCACAACACAACAACACATGGCCTCTGAAGCACTGCAATTAAAATCGAGGATGTAGAAAGAAGCTTCGGTATGTTCAAAAAGCAAAAAGAGTCAGGCAGATCTGAGGCTACGTCTTCGCCACCTCATCGTTGACGGGAGAAAGCTAACAGTGAAACAGATAACGGAATTAGCTAATTCGCCGTGGCTTTCTTACTACAGAGATCCTGCTAGACCTCAGGCAGACTTCTTCCGCTGCTCGTTATGCAGCAGAGACACAGGCGTTGATAAATACAATCCCGAACCTGACTACGCTAAATGTGCATCATCTGCTGAGCAAAGCGACGCCGTCTTTCATAAGAATCTAATGGGAAAGAACGAGATGATGTGCGTGAATAGATTCGGAGGACGCGATTCGCAGAAGAGTGGCACAAGTGCTCTGATTGCCAGAGTGAAACGCCACCTCCTGACGAGGGTCCACAAAGCTAACGAGATGGACTTCAGGAATTCTTTGCAAGGTGTTCACTCCGACACGGACACAGACGTAGAAGCAACCGTTACAGCTGCATTAGCTGCATATACTATTGCTAAAGAAGGAATGGCACTCCGAACAATTACCTCTGCTGCTGATGTCTTTGCGAGCAGGAGCAGCACCCGCTTTCGCCCAAGCTCCAAATCAGTTCGAGAGATGGTGGCACATTCGCACTGCACATGAAGTACGATATGCTCAAGTACGTGGTCAACTCAGACCTTCCATTCTCTTTGCTTGTTGACGGAATGTCAATGGACGGAAAGAAAATGGATTGTTTTCTCCTTAGAGCGGTTTCTGCTCTGAGCCGCCCTATCATTCGCATTTGACTCTGGTAACTCTACAATATGAAAAGGCTGATGAACATCGTTAATGTCCTTAATAGAACATCTGAAGGATCTTGCCCACTGGAAGGGAGAAGACGATCTGAAGAAGACGCCTTATGAGTTTGTATGAGACGAATGATAGCACTTTCATCTGATGGGGCTTCAGTGATGGAGAGAAAGCACGCCGGGGTTCACAGAAAGCTGCGAGACCTCATAAGGCACGAGACGAAGGACGACGTGAGAAGAGAAGATTTTCTCCTTACGGTGTGTGCTGCCCACAAGCTGAATTTAGTAGTATTAGACTAAACGGGACTCGCTTTCAACCTAACAAATGCCCTTGTGAAAGAACTGCATAATTTGTTGGGTTCTACGGTTGCAACAAGAGCTCGGGTAATTTATGCCGAAACAGCTGAGGACATGGGCTTCCCCGTCCTACAAATGGACGCACTCCATGCAGTTAGGTGGGCAGCAAGTTTGCAAAATTCCGTTTCCAAGATTCTCCGTATGTACCCGGTGCTCATTGAAACCTTGGAAAGACTGGGCAAGACAGCAGTGCTTCCCAGAAAACAAAAAGCCGAGCCAAAGCAGCATTTGCTTTGAAAGACGGTCACACCTTCATCATACTGCACCATGTGAATGCAACTCTCTCCTATTTCGCGAGGCTCTCGGAAGCTCTCCAAAATGAAGAAGCATTGATGGTTGACTACCTTTCCCACTGGAGGCAGTTCGATTTTCTGCTCAGCCAAGAGACCTTAAAAATCAAGTGTATGATTATCTCGCTGACAGTGGGCTACTCGCTTCACGACAAAACGGTTAATATCACGGATTGAATTCCGCGTTCTTGAAGACCTACTATACGCTTCCCGATGACCGTGCTTTGTCTCAAAAGAAGTTACTTGCCTATGCCCCCTACTATTTCGCTGACTACAACAGATTAGCCGTACAGCATATCCCGGCTGAACGGAGAGAAGAAACAGCATCGCTGAGGGGGAAACAAAAATTTCGGCCTCTTGAAACTGTAATCTTTGGCCTCTCAACTTTCGGAAGGTGGCTCTACACACAAAATTGATAACCTTTTTGATGCCGAGATTTTTAGCGCAGTCACCCTTACTGAAGCATACCTCCAGATTGTAGCAGCAAGACAAATAAAGGATTGCGTCAACGCCTTGTACGAAGATGTGCGAAAAAGTTTCCGACACTATATGGAGCCGAAAAGCGTCCCACAGAAGCAACTGCTTCGTTCCCCTGCGCATTGGATAGACATATCATCCTCGACATCATTGAATGCAATGGCGATTACGAATCCTTCAAAAACTGCATTCTGCCCGACGCCTCTGCGGCAACTCGTGGATATCCTGTGTATATTGACGACGAAGGCAATGTGGATAAAACTAAACGACATGAGCTTGTATTGCATCTATCAATGCCATTGAAAAATTTTGCTCCTTACCGGGATCAAAAAAAGCATTTCATGGAATTCTACAACTCAATCGCGAGATCTGTCACAAGAATGACCAAATGGCCTAGTAACCTGAGAAAAGACAGAACTAGTATTCGTTCTACCAAACGCTGCTCAACAACGCCAAGGACCTGGAGATTCCTCCTATCTGTACGAAAGGTAAAGTCTTGCAAAGGTTCTGGATTTCTATGCAGTGTCTTCACCATCTCAGTTTCAGGCGATAAAATGCATACTTGTGATTCCTGCGAGTAATGCTGACCCTGAACGCAGTTTCCACAAGCAAATAGGCTGACAAGAGGCGAACGAGGGAATTTGGGAAATAAAACTTTGAATGATCTCATGGCGTGAGTTTTCTCTATTCCTTAGTTTTTCAATGCGATTATATGAGTTTTTCTGTGTTATAATCTAGCCTCATATCAACTAGCGATTATATTTCAGAATACAACGCGACGGACCCAGTGTCCTTACCATCAGGCCTAGAACGTTAGTGGACCAGTGGATAAAACCACGCCCCGTGCTGGGACTTAAACAACACATGCCATCGACATTCGATAGATCGGATAGCTTCATGAAACAAGTAAAAGAATCTATCAGATCAGGTAATTTTTCTGCCACATTATGCAGCAGCATAAACGCCGTTTTCGATTCAGAGGATGCAGCTGCACTTGTTCAACTACATGTCAAACATTCAATGACCATAGATTCACTGAATCAAAGACGCGACTCTGAAAAGATACGCTCTTCAAGAGAGGACCTGGAAACTTCAAAATCAATGATTTTTTCATCTGGTCTCCTTCATGATTCGACCGAGCTATGATGCTTCAACTATTCTCCATCCGTTTTCATGATGATGGACGACATGAAAAATATCCTTTCTTTTTCTCTTGTGATGCGACTAAATGACTTATGAATATTCCATTATCCATATGTGACTTCGCCAAATGGCAACATTGGTTGCGATCGAACGAATACACCTGAAGAGATTATACTTCAGTACATTTTAATTTCCTAGTGCATCTGTGCATCTCATGTTCCAATATTTTTTCAGCTGGTGCTCTGCACAAACGTAATGAATAATGAAGCGTTTTTCCACCCAATATGTCACATTACTCTTTGATCTGGGTCACTTCCCTTTGAGCACATATCTGTGGATCTGTGGTTAACGTTGTTTTCTCTGGTCATTTTGTTTAACAATGATTTTTCGGATATAAAAACGTGTGTATATAAAACCTGCTTTCAGGGAATAATGTCTGATGAAGACAAGGACGTTCGTATGGTGGGGGGATGCATAACGCCGTCATTTAATAGCTGATAAGTACTGATAAAATATCAGAACTGGTGATAGATTTGGAAATTCAGTTTTGAGATTTCTGAATTCAACAGTGGAGGCCAGAATGAAGGTAAACATGTCACAGACTTCGATTTTTCTTATTTTGAACGATTGCATGTTGCAGATACAGGCACTGTGGATCAAGAAACTCATCGCGAGACTGCAAAGAGATTTTGACAAGCTCCTCAAATTCTGGGAGGACATCGAAGATACTCACATGCATCTCAACAAGATCTATGAGCGACTTGGACTACAAACTATTCCACCCCTCCCCTCTAATCAGAAGTTACACCTGATCGCAGACTATCTCAGGAGCGAATCCTTTTTTGATCGATAACTCCTCACCTTTTCTCTATTTTCACCATGATATTAAACAAATGGACTGTGTACAATTGCAAGATTATAATCTTTTTATTCTCCTATATGTAACGCCTATTGCACGACGTAATATGTCAACAATAAAAGCTAAGGTACAATTATAACAAATTATAACGTAAAATAAGACAGTTGAATTTCAATCGATACGCTGGAAATTGGTGACTTGCTAAGTTTGGCACCTATACCACCTTTTTTTCATAATTAAGCTAGGTCTAAATAGAAGTGTGCTGAAGACTGAAAGATTTTTTTCACGATGTAGTAATTCATGCAGGGAGATCGGTACGAACAGCCATCTGAAATGATTACTATTGAGTTTATGGTAACTTCAGGTCTTTTGGGACCATTCCTCCCAGCCTTTCACCCCCTGGTCCCTCTGTATGCGACCCCCCCCCCTTTCGTTCGGCCAAATGCGACCCCCTCGTTGTTCTTTGCGCAACGTAGGGTTGACCCTGCTTACAAGTCTTATGTGGGGCGTCCCCGGACATTGGTGGTACATGATTGGAGCGATAGAATGAATTATGAGCTGATAGATGCGCTAGAACGCAAAAGTCGTCGATTCCGTTGCCTGGCTCGCGTTGACACCAGAGCAACCATACTTACAAGTGTTATGTGGGGTGGGACGGGGACATTGTTGGTGGGTGCCAGAAACTGATAACGATTGATAAGGGCCGATAAGGCGCGCCAGAACGCTGAAGTCGTCGATTCCGTTGCCTGGCTCGCGTTGACACCAGAGCAACCATACTTACAAGTGTTATGTGGGGTGGGACGGGGACATTGTTGGTAAGTGATTGAAAAGTGGTATGCAGCTGATAAGGGCCGATGCGCGTCAAAACGCTAAAGTCGTGATCGCGTTACCTAGCTCGCGCTGATACTAGAGCGTTCATAATTTACAAGCGTTATTTGGGGGGGGGGGCGGGGATATTTTGGTGGGTGCCAGAAACTGATAACAATTGATAAGTGGCTGATAAGGCGCGTCAGAAAGCAAAAGTCGTCAATTCCGTTACGCAGCGTTGACACTAGAGCGTTCCTACTTACAAATTGTAGTAAGTCGTAGTAGTACAAAAAAAGGTACGTGCACATTATTTCGATATATATCCAGCTTACTTAATAGAATTCGACTGCATAAATTTAAAAAACAAGTCTTCAGCAAATGATAAGTTTCATTTCTGACTATTAAGAAAACCCAAACTCATTAAACCGCTAATCCTTTCGTGGTTCTAAATAATGATGAATGTAAATGAATGATAAGCATTAGCTCCTCACTTATGTAAATAGGCATATTTCGTTTTGATTTTGAGACTGACAGCAATCCTATTCACCGCTAAATTATCTTAATTCAAGAAAAATGCTGGATGTTTACAGAGTTGTGATCAATATACCAGTTCAGCTCAGACGTTATCACGCGTATTCTCGATGAGCTTCAGTGAAACTGTGGAGGGTCTAACACAGTCAATAGTGAGATGGTTAATGGAGTATCTCATGCTGATATTCCATGGGTCCTCCAATTTCGCTAAAGCCTGCCGTGTGATGCGCGCGATAGCGGGCGAAGCAATGTCAACGCAAACCCGGGATTGAGCTCCGGCTATGTAGGAAGGTTCGCGAGGGAATTGTAAGACCCGTACCTACCTAGATCACTTCAACTTGGTCGCGAAAATCGCGCGGTTAGGGCGCTAATCCTTACGGGCCTCCAACCATCGAACGCTTCCCACCCACCGCGAGATGTGGTGAGATCAGCGTGCATTGATGTAGAGATCAGCGTGCTCTCTCAAACGACGTTCTCTCTCGCGTGTTTTGACCTCTCTGATCGCCCTGTCTTGCCATCGTACCACATCCGACCTTTTTGAAGGTTAAAGCCTTATGTTCAGCGTTCCCAAAGAGTTCTCTCGTTTCCTTCTCCATTTAGGGGTCGCTCTGCAGCTAAGCTGCCACTGCGAAGCCTTCTTAGCACCAGTTTAATTCCGGAGTTTGCCTTTAATTATACAACACAAGTTGATTCGATTTCGAATGAATGCCCAATAACGATGAATAACCTTCCTGAAGTATTTCAAATGGCTTTTTCAAAAGATTTAATACCTATATACCAACAATATTTTTTTTTCGATCCCTATTTATTTAATACCTATATTTCAATACCTTGTATTCTTCAGGGTACGTAAACTTGTAAATAAAAAATTAAACCATAAAAGG